>JAJOOO010003158.1:0-18634 GCA_029582685.1 Solanum piurae | reverse complement strand
GATCAAAAAGAGTTTTAGAGAATGAAACCATTCAGCTACCAATTCCAGAAGTCCCAATGTCAAATACTCCATAAATGAGTTTAGACATCATGTAATGCATGAGTGTCAGATAATTTATATTTTACTACATGCCAAATTTGAAATTGTCAATAAACTAGAGATTACATCTTGAACCAAGAACGAGAGTAGTTCTCTAGTTTTCTATGTAAATCAATATTTTACTAAATGCTACATGAGATTTTCAGCACCCCAGAAACGAACAAACGAAGAACTTCCGTGAAACAAAATGTCTCCATACAAGTAGAAGCCAAGAGGGTAAGGAGATGTGAGACAGAAGCAGATGATCTTGTCAACAATATTGACCTGTATTTGAAGAGCAGCAAAAACAGTTAGCTCGATATTTTGTGGATGCCTATCTGAGATTCCTCACATAAACAAACACTCCTTTCTCTCAAGATGGTCGTCCAACCCAATGCAGGAGGCCATAACTAAACTATGGCCAAATGAAATACGAGTAGGAAGAGATTACAGATAGGGATTGGAGATATCAATGCAGAGAGATTCTTGTGAAGAGAGAATCCATTAAAGAGACTCAAATCTTTGAAACCATTTCCTATTTATTATTTTTTGGAGAATGGTCTCATTTCATTAAAACATCAGCACAAAATTTGTGCTGATAAAGAAAGAGAGAATACAATCTCCAGAGGAAACAAAACACAAAACTCCCCTTAATCAACAAAAACTTACAGGGATTATATAGCTTTGCAGTATGGATTCACTATCATTAAATGTGACACATTTCGGATTTCGAGATTCAAACAAGTCTATCTTTGACCGTAATTTTTTCATATATCTTTTAATTATTTTGAATTATCAATTATCGAGACTTATAGTACTTTTTATGTAGTTTACAAATATATAAATTTCATTTTAAAAAATTTGAAGATTCCATGAGCAAATTCTCAGTCAAACTTAAATTGTTTGACTCTCGAAAAGCGAAATGTGTCACATAAATATACAATTTAATTTTATTCTCTCAGAAGTTCCTTGTATTCTCAAAAAGTCTTGAAATTTCTTTCCTTCCCGACTGTCACCAAATGCATGCTAGGATGGTTTGCCATCATTTCCTTTGGTTAACACCACCAACTACTCCACTCCAAGCACTCAAGAGGTCTATTGTCTTCTCTGGTATATACCACTTCATTTTAACCGATTCTGGTGCATACTAAATAATAATCCACTAAGATACTACAGATAGCAGGACACATTGTCAAACAAGAAACGTGAAAGTGGAAAGCATAATAAAAGTAGCTTAAAAGTTATATCACTTTCTAGTAAGAAGAACAGTCTAGTACAATATTCAAAGTATGGCATGTGCATGACCTTTGAAGAAGAAACATCACAGAAGAGAGAGCTCGTAGAGTAGACATCCCATGCTGCTGGATGTTTGATTGTTCAATGAAACCTTTTAAGCTGGGTACGTTTGATGCAATATATTGCCCAAGGTTCAGATGTTTGGGTGTCTGGTCTGTACAAGTACAAGAGAAATGAAAAGTGATGCAAAGAAATCGAGAGTGCCAGCATCTGGCGACCAAATGAGTGCATCTAAAAATTATGATATATATTAGGAGGAAAAAGAAAAAGTAAACTGCAACTTACATCCAGATAATTTTTCTATTACTGTGGTGACAACATACACTGTCTTCTGTTTTGGTAAGTTACAGAGCTGAAAAAGATCATCGGCTATAACAAAGCATCTTGTCCTCTTAGGTTCAATTGATGGTATCTGAAGCAACACATGTCCAACTCGATGCAGCACAGATGGATCACGAGCTAACCATCCTGTAGAAGGGATTGCCACCATAAAGAATAGACAACTGATTTAATGCCTAGCAGGAATACCTAAAAGCCCAAAGAGACGGTCTGTATATTTACAATACTGACCATCTTAAATTTCAATTAATCAAATTTCAGAAGCAATTTTTTTTTTATCTCTACCATCAATAAATATAGCCAGGGCAATTTTTTTTTGATAAAGGTAAAGTTGTATTCCACAGCAATGAGGGTATGCTGGCAACCATCACAAAGATTTACATCAGTGAACCAAAAAAGACCAACTCAAGAAAGCTGCTACTGAACTTATAAAGAAGAGAAAAAATTTAAAATCTGTCCAGTCACCTCTATACCCTCCTCTTTACACCAAAAAAAGAAAGTCTTCATACAACGCCATTTGATCTTTTTTTTTTTTTTTTTAAACTGTACAACGCCATTTGATCTTTTGCACTGATTCTGCAGTATTTTCCATACACCTCTTGTTTCTTTCACTTCAAATAGTCCACCATACACAAGATGGTATCATGTTCCACCATTTCTTCTGGCTCTTACTCCTCCCTCTTCTCACCCAGCAACTAAGAAGGTCTGCAGTGTGTTCTGGAATTGTCTAGTTTTGTGTGTGTTCTGCCTAGAAAAATGGCCCATAATTGAGCAGTGACTTTGCAATGGAGGAATACATGGCTATTAGTCTCATTTGTCTCATTACACGGTGAACACCAAGAAGCTATTTCAAAGCCTCTTCTTTGCAGCTTCTCATGAGTTAGCCAGGGCAATTATAAGTTATGACTCTACCCAAATAGGCCTCACTCATGAGTATCAGAGTAACTCTTCCCATTGCTTTTACAGAAGCTCCTTCTTGTATTAACAAGTCGTGGAACATATCTTTGTTCCCAGTATCTTTGATTAGTTAGGTGTTTTTTTCTTATTAACAAATGAAATACCTATAGTTTAGTACACAATTGTCCATTCTCAATTCCTTTTAATGAATGATATGAAAGGTACTCTTCCGGTGAGTGCTTCCCACCTTCAGAGTTAGTTCTTCTTCCGGTGAGTCTACACGGCTCTGATGTATCTCCACAGCTCTGATGTATCTCCACACTCCCCAACACATGGCATTGAAGCTGTCCTAAGACCCAAGGACTAAGTTCACCATATTTTGCCAATATCACTTCCCTCCAAAGGGCCTTCTCCTCACTGATTCATTAGGAGACTTTAATTCTGCACTCTCAAATTTTGGATTCCTAAACCTCCCTTTCCTTTGCTTAGCATTACTGTATTCCATTCACTAGATGATAGCCCTTTTCTTCTTTGCCTCTTTTCCAGAGGAAGTTTCTTATGAGTTTATCTAATATTTTCACCACCTTAGAGGGAATAGGAAATGGAGACATTACATAGGTGGGAAGTGAGTCTAATATTGATTTTTATCAATATGGTTCTACCTCCCCGTGAGAGGTATTGGGTTTTCCATCTTGCTAACTTCTTTTTTGTCTTTTCCATGATTCCATCCCATATTTCTAAAGTTGTGCATAATACCTAGTAGCATTCCCATAACTGGTAGGTAGTCCCTCTACTCTACAACCAAGTATACTTATCAATATCTGAATCTGAGGAATTTCTTTGATAGGGATCAATCTACTTTTTGCCCAGTTGACACTTAGTCCTTGCTACAGCTTCAAAAAGAATTAAAATTAGTCTAATATATCTCAATTGCTCAATCTCAAGGTCACAAAAAACTAGGGTATCATCTGCATACAACAGATGACTGATCTCTTTTCCACCCCCATTTCTGGCTCCTATTTGAAAGCCCCTTAGCCATTGTTCTCTGTGGCTATTCTCATCAAGCTATCAAAATCTTCCAATGCTAATATAAACAAAAAGGCGGAGAGAGGGTCTCCTTGTCTCAATCCTCTTTCGGCATTGAAGAAACCTACTAGCTCTCCATTGACAAGGACAAAGAATCTAACTGTCTTCATACATGCCTCTATCCACTTCAACCATTTGATCTATCTCATAGTGTTGAGTAAGAAAGACCAGTTAACATGGTCATAGGCTTTCTGAATGTCTAGTTTACAAAATTAATCCTGCATTCACATCTTTCATCCTTGAGTCTATAGTATACACTCACTAGCAATTAGGGCAACATCCATAATCCGTCTTCCCTTTATAAAAGTCATCAGATTTTTATTTACCAATTTATCCACCACTTTCTTTAGCTTTTCAGCAAGTAACTTAGCCATGATCTTGTACAATCCTCCAACCAAACTAATTGGTCTGTAATCTTTAAGATCTGAGGCTCCAAACTGTTTAGGTATTAATGCAATAAAGGTTGCATTAAAACACTTCTCAAATTCTGATTAGAGTGAAATATGCCAAAGTCCCTATTATACTTCATCCCAGAAAGTGTGGGAAAAAAAATCATTGGAGAGCCATCTGGGTCTGGGGCTTTCTCCTTGGCACATAATTTGATGTTGTCCGGAATCTCCTCCTCATCGAAGGATTTTTGTAAACAGGTATGTTCCTCTTCAGAAATCATAGAGAACTTGTTTTGAATTTTGAAGCTTATCATTATATTAATTGCAGCCCAGTCAGCCCCTTTGAGCATGTATCGTTTTATGTGGCAGCTATGTTACTAACCTTGACCTATTTGTTGAATCACTATCTTTTGCACACCCTGCTTCCTTAAGCACTTATAATGCACACTTAGCCGAACAACTAAAGTAGGAGGAAATAGATAGTTGAGGTGTGAAATGGACCAATGATGAGGCACAAATGATGAAAATTTCCCCTCACCCTATGGTAATTTGCATGTCTAAGAAACTGCCTTGCCTCTCAAACTTGTCCTAATTTGCATACAGTTCTTTCATCAATCTGAGGTTAGAATGGTTTGGTTCCTCAAAGACAAGTCTCATTTCATCCCTCAAATGGTGTCCCAAATATCCAGAAACTCGCGGTTCTTATGTTTCAGGTACATCCAAGAGAAAGAAAGGACTTCAAAAAGAGTGAGAGAACTAAAAAATCCAATCATGGCATTTGACTCTAAGAAATTTGGCGTGTCAATGTTGTATCAAAAACTAAGCAGGGATATATAGTTGAGTTTAAGCTTAACTACAATGTCACCTTCAAAAAACTTGGGCATTTCTTTCCTTCCAAATCACCCACCATATAGGGATTCCCATGTTTTGGAAGAAGATTTGATCAAATCTTTTTATGCTAGAAAGTAAAGAAATTTAGAGCCATATTTTTTACCTGTTCAAAAAGAGAAATTTAGAGACAAAACTCAACATCTTAATGCTCTGGTGATAGAAATGTTTCCAAGCCCTTGTGTATTTATACAAAAAAAAAAATCTTATTTCCTTTTTTTCACAGTATATTTTATTCCTGAGGAAACTATGTATTTTTACATTGCGCCAGTTAAATGCTTGTCTAATACTAATTAAGTAGTTGATAGATCCCTTGTACTCACATAGTTACCTACTAATTGAGTGTTCGGATTGACTTATTTTAAGTGTTTTTGGCTAAGTTCTTTTTCTCTTTCTTGTAGTGTTTGGCAAAAATAGAAAGTGTTTTTAAGCACTTACTTTTAGGCCAGAAAAGTACAAAAATAAGTTAAAAGCCAAAAGTTGGGTATTTCCAACTTATAGCTTTTAGGTATTTTTGAAAAGCCAATCCAAAAACCCTATAAATCAAGACATTCCACCAATAGGTTGACGTGCCAATTAGTATGGTCATGAAAAGTATCAGAAATTGGGGTTGTAGGTTGGCCTGTCAATTAGTTTCATGGTCATGAAAAGTATCAAAAATTGGAGTTGGATCGGGGACTCAAATGGTAAAGAGGGAAATAAGTAAAAGTTCCCTTTTATCCCATTCAGCATTAAAAATACTTCTCAACTTTAGTTTCTCCTTTTCTGGTGCTGTTCTAATATGGAAAAAGTGAAGAACTCTCTACTATCCTGGTTCCAGTAATGCAGTTTGCAACAAGAAATTAAGGTCTTCTCCTGGGAGACTTTTTCTACTTCTTGATTAAATGTTTACTTAACAGGCTGCAGATATAGAATTTGGCCTCTCCAGACATATTTTGCATTAGTCACAAAGTGAATACTGTGGTAATAGTCTAGAGAAAACAAAATAATACATACCAATACTGTCCAAACTTTGTGATACAGGCAGAACACCAATAGTTGATACGGCCCCATGTGACGGCCTAAACCCAAAGACACCACAAAATGCTGCTGGGACTCTAATGCACCCAGTCGTATCGGTACCTGCAATAGATCAGACTCTGTAACCATCTAGCATTCTGAACCCAAAGTGAATTTTTATTACAAATTAATGCCACTGCAATTAGTTAAACAGAAGCCGGCCAACTTAAAAATTAAATCTCTCATTCCATCATGTTCATACTTCGCAGATATATAAGATGAGGAAAACACAACTCAATGTTAAATCTATCCATAAGAGGAAGACAAAAAGGAAAGAGGAGGCATAGACTATATAGCAGGAATATATCTTTTTTAAGACGGGTGGTGTCTGGACTAGCTTAGACGCACCTAGACTATTCCACCGGGTACCTATGACCTCCCACAAGGTACTAGGTATAACTTTGCCACCAAGGCATATCAGATGGAAAGGATCACCGGGTGTTTTTTTCCTGGATTTGAACCGGAGACCTCATGGTTCTTCTCTCACTTCATTGACTACTTAGCCTCACGCAAACATCTTTGGTGACTACAACATGAAAATATCTTCAACAACTCAAACATATTTGTGAATATAGTAACTTCATCATCTTCATACTTTAAACCATTATAGCTAAATTGAACAGACATAGGAAACGGAAGAAAAGGAATCTTTGAATCAGCGATTTTCAATAACTGCAATTTAAATTGACAACCATACCTAAAGCAAAATCAACCAGTTCAGCTGCAACAGCAACAGCTGAACCACTGGATGAGCCACCTGGAATATGAGATGGCAATTTTGGATTAGTTGGAGTACCGTAGTGCACATTCTCTCCAGTAATCCTGAAACATTCCAACAGAGACATCAATTCCCTTCACTGAAATTGCATTGCTTCAAACACAAACTGTCCTCAGCCAAAAGAAACACAGAGGGAGGAAAGAGAGTGTAGCAACAGATGATAGATCTGAAAAATGTACTACTTCTGTCCCAACTTTTTTGCAACTCTTCCCATTTCGAGAAATCCTAGAATGTGCTGCACCATTCCATTTCAATACATCTTTACAATCTTCCTTTTACAATCAAGAAATCACGAGAGCTAGTGGCGCACGATTAGATATTCGGTGGATGATAGATCTGGCCTTCTCCACTACCAAGCTTTTGTTGCGGCAGGATTCAAATGTATGTGTGCCTGACTGACACATTACTTGTCGTGCTCTTATCACTAAACCAAAACCCTGAGGCCACATCTTTCACAACCTCTACGGATTCAAATTCATTAAACTATTCAATATATGAAACTTGATGTCATGTTTTCTCTATAGAACTACTTTTCAAGATTGCTTGAATGTTTGTTCAAGCAGTGTCTAATTAAATTAACATTTCAAGCTCCGTGTAGAATCAAATATCTCCTATTAAATTAATGTGACATACGAATTAATGCCAAAGAACAGATAGAAAAGGCGAAAGATACCCAAGTCCAAATTCGTCCATGATAGTCTTCCCAACACAAGTAGAACCATTCTTCAGAAGAGCAGTCACAACCATGGCTGTCTTTGTAGCCACCTCATGCGTCCGTTTCCAGGCAGGACTACCAAAACCCGTCACATATTCCTTCACATCAATACTATAACAGTGCAAGTAAAGAAAAAGAAATTAGAATCAATTCCACGTCCAGAAATGCAGCAAAACTGTTATTATTCCAATAGCACAAAACATTTTATTTTTCTTACAAGATCTAATCCTTCCAAAACCAAAACCCTCACAACATAACACAAAAGAAAAAATGTTTTCGCCAAATGTTAACTTGAACAGAGGACTATGACTAACTTGTCTTTGATGGCAAATGAGAGGCCAGAAAGGGAAAGTCGAGCAGCTGGAGGAGGTGGTTGAGGAAACGGAAGCAACTCTATACGTTCAATAAAAGCGCCAAAGTCTTGTTTGATTGAGTTTCTAGCTTTCAATCGTCGCCGATTAACCTCAGCCAGGATCAATATTCCGGCGAATCCGACGCCGATCACAACCCAGACTTTGGGGTTCGATACATTGAGTTTTGTCATCACCGGCAGCTTCGTCGGCAAAATTTGAAGGTTTTGAAAGGGTTTAAGAAACAGGGGGCAATGCTAGTATTGATTTTTGGGTTTCACAGAGAAGGACATAGAAATGGGGTTTAAGAGTCTTCTCCAAAGAACTTTCCACGTGCCTGTGCACGTTTCCCGCACGCGCCGAATCTTCCTTTTCCCACAAGCAAAAGTCCTTCAGAATTTTCTATTTAAGAGAAAAATGCAAAAATATCAATCGGTTTTAGGTTCAAAAATATTCTTGCCGCTTGCAATCAATATTTTGGCCTAGTAATGCTTTTATAGTTACTAAATGAGTCAAAATGTTTTTTTTAAATAAATATATTATTGTTATAAAATAAAGACAAAATTAAAATCATATGAAAGAGCAAAGAAAGAGAAGATAAAAAATAGAGAAGTAAGAGGTGTAACTAATTTTTAGTGTCTATTTTATTAATCATTTGCAGTGTCTTTTATAGACACAAAAGGGTAAATACATTTCTTGGAGAAGGGAGTTTGCTATAGTAATTTTACTTGGTCATCAATTTGCCACAATGTGAGGCATACATGGCATCCAATTTTACAACACTCTCCCTTAGATGTCCATGTCAAAGAAAATCTTGTAGAGCTACTTATAAGAACCTGCTTGTGTAAGTTGTTTATAGAAACATGTTTGCGGAATTGCTTGTAAGTCACATATATATACTTGCTTGCGGAGCTGTTTGTAAGTTGTCTTCTTGATGTCAAGCTTATTTAGAAAATTGTGTAATAGACATCACAATATGATGTATTTACTGCTCATTGGAGTTCACCAATAGATAATGTGTCTCGTTAAAACCTTACTAGAAAAAAACCTGTGGAAAAAAGTCCTAGTGAAGGAAAAAGAGTACACATATCTAATAAGTTGTAATACGCATTGGTAGCTACTTCATTAAAAATCTTACCAGGAAAATCCAGTGGGACAAAACCTCGGCTAAGGAAAAAAAAGTACAGCGCGTATTATACTCTCCCTGATTAAAACATCACTTAACAACTCGAAGATGACGCATTCCAATCTTATATCTCAACTTCTCAAAGGTTGAAGTTGATAATGCCTTGGTGAATACGAAGTGTAAAACATCGGCTACACCCTTCTTTTGAAGATCACGAATAAGAAGAAGAACTTTGATTAAATATATTTTGCTCAGTCTTCTTTGATGTATCCTCCTCTTAGTTGAGCACACGAGGCATTGTCTTCATATAATGTTGTTGGAATATCTCTTTTCGAAGGAAGATCATATTCTCTGGGTATGTTTATTGATCTCAACCAAATATATTTTTTTAAACACTCAATTTGTGATCTTGTCGACGTAGACAAATTGCTCGTTCGATTTGTTAGCAGCAACAATCGAGCACTGACGAACACTTTCGGTAAAATTGTCCGACTTGTGAAATGATTGAAATGACAGTATTTCCAAATGAAATTATATACCTTTCATGAGTTCAAACTTCATAATTTCCTGCAATTTCACGATCAATAAATCTTGACACAATTGATCAGAATAATTTATATCGATATTTGATTCACTCTAATATCTCCACTGATAAGAGTGATGTTATATTTTGCATGCATATTAATAAAATTATTTACCACGAATAATAATAGCAGGATACATAAGTGCACCAATTGCACTATGAAATGTTTTTTTTTAATCATTTTAATGAGATCCAAATTGATCTTTATGTTATGCGATCTTACAACCATTGGGGTACTATTCAATGGAATCGCTTTACAACCTTTTAAATCCTTCAAGAATTTTCATATAATATTTACATTCTAGCTAGATATGATAATCATTCATCATGCATATTCAAGTTTTTCATACATTGTCAGACTAATAGAAACCTCATTGCATCCACCTTAGGAGAATACATCTACATACAATAATGTCAGGATTTTTGCGAAAAGTCTTTATTTTTCAATGCACAAACCATACTTTATATTTTACGATTTTGCCTATCGCACAATAATTTATTTATACCCCACTGACATTATATCTTGGTATATGGACAAAATAAGTCCAAAACATCACTTTTCCAAGTGAATAGAAAAATACTTGAATTGTATTTTCTTTTGGCCAATCATTTAACTGTCAACTCTCAACAGATTTAATTTCAAGATCCTCATCACCATTTATAATTTTGAGCGCTACATTATATTCAAGATATCATCGACGATTATTTGATATCAATTCTAATGTGACATAACTTATCAAGTTCACTTTATTTTTCATTATTTACAGGTACCTGAACCTTTGCCAAGGTTTTATAAAGTGTTATGTCATGGTGCTCTTTCTAAAGTATTTGCCTCATTATTATGACCATCTTGATCATTTGCTCCTTTTTTTCTTCAAGAAATTTTATCTTTCGAATCGATTAATTTATCATGCTTCAGGCGTGTCATAAATTATGTCCTTCAAGGACTTTTCATTGGAGCATTTATAACTGGATTATAATATAGGTCAGTGAATGCATTTGACAATTGACTTAAATTATCTCTTCAACGAGGATCATATAATTCATTATGTATAACTTATTTTTCAGTTGCTTATCTCCCCCTAATGTTAGAGAACACCCAACCTTATTTGGGGACTCATCTTTGTGCATTGCGTAATGGTGGAGCAATGGAATAATATACCGCATATTTAAATTTCTAGATGAGAATTATTTGGTTCCTGACCTTGAAGCAATTGTGATAGGGGAACCTTGTTGGCTTGATACGTACAAGTGTTGCTACATTTTAAATAACACATCTCATACCAAATATTTTTTGAAAATTTTATTCTCATAACCAATGATTTAGCTATAATTGGAGGCATATAATTTCTGCTTAAACCACTTGGATATATATCAACATTACCAATATAGTTTTATACTTTGAAATGTGCTCTTGATTATCAATTCAAGCAAACAATCTTTGCAAAAATCAAATTGCAAGTTGATAATAAAGCACATGTGACCATAACATAAATGCATCTATATAATAGTAAATGATCCACATGACGGGTGAACGGGCCCATATTCACCTTTTTATACCTTTCAAAATTTTGGGAGATACAATCTCAACCTTAGCTGGTACAATGATAATTTTATCACGAGAACAAACAACACAAGAGAATTCTTGAAGAATTTATTATTTCTTCAATATATATAACCACATGAATTCTCATTTATTTTCGTATCATATTTGAATCGGGATGGTCGTCAACCGGTCATTCCAACTTATATTTATTTCAATAAACTTCTACTTTATTTTGCATGTGATTCCATCATTATGCCCATACTTAGTTACCACAAACAATATGAAACATAGATAATCTTTCACATAAATATTTATAATCCACTTTGATTGTAGTAATATGAAGATCTTAAATCTTTTCTTATTTTATAGTCTCAATATTATTATCATTTTTTTTCTTTGACTATTTCTTTGAAACTTAAAAAGTTTCTTTCTAGACTTACTACAATTCCATATCATGAACAATTTTATTTATTTGGATAGTAGCACAGTCGCTCATCAAAGCTCACAATTAACATTGGATACTACCACATACTTCATAACATTGTTTGTGTGGTAAACATTTCTTTCAAGGAGAAATTTATTTTATTATTGTCATGGCCAAAATCATTACAAGCAAAACTTGTTTCTTGATTTACTTTTGTCATTAGTATCTTCTCCCTTTTGTTTAATATCTAGCAAAATATTTTTTTGATGCACAGAGATACATAACCAATGATAATTTTTGTGGCAAGAAATTATTTCCTTCTTTTGCCCTTTCGGTAGTTCATACTAAAACATACCATAATATTTGTGATGTACTAAAAGTACTTGACCAATGATCATTTATATCAAAATCAATTTCTTTATTCTCTCTAACCTCCCATTGGGGTGAGTTGTGGTATTTATTAAATCATACATGAGTATGTCCTTATTTATAATTTTCATCATCTCTTGACATATTCATTTTCAAGAATGGTCCACTTTTCATGATACTTATTACAAGTCACATTCTCTTCAAGGAATTGACCATAATCATATATACATGCTTCATAATTATTCCTTTCATTAGAAATTTATTATCATGTTTTGAAATTTATCATATTCATATGACATACCTCGACATCACTTTTGAAAAGTCAAGTGTACCACCATTTTTTCTTCCTTTTATTTGATGAAGGATTTATAAACTTATCAAATTATCAGGTCTCACAACAAACATGTGTCTAATGACCTTTCATACCATTTTGATGTCAATAATTAGCTTCACCCTTTAAAAAGGTCATTTTGAGAACTCATAATGTTCTTTCTTTTATGATTATCACAATGATGACTATTATAATTTTGTCCCTTCACGTCCATATTCATATGTTCAAGCTATCACACTCACTTCAAAGAATGAAGCATATTCAATGGGACAGACTTTTATCAAGAGCATATCGATTTGCTCAGTCATCATTATATCATCAATATATTGCATTAGGACGTTAACCCAATGTCTTATCCATATAGAGGCGTGTTAGGCCAAAATATGATTGGACTTGAACCCAAAATCTTATATTTTTATCATCATAATGCATCAGAACTCAAATTTGATGTCTTACCCTTTTGGTGCGGTGAAACTTGAATCCACTGTCTTACCCTCAATCAATGACATTATATATAGTCCAAAATAAAATTCACCCTTAAGTCTTTAAAATATTGTTATTCACCTTAGATATAAATTCGACACATGTATTATATAGAATATTTCTCTAAATATTTTCTTCAATAATCATGACTGAGTTATATATTATTGTTTCAGGAGCAATAGGCTAGAAAGAGAGAATACTCCTTTGTCATTTTTATCAATTACTAATATATATGAAATCAATATCACAATTCATTTTAGAAATGTTATTCTTTAGGAATAAAATCAAATATACAATGACTCAATTCTTCTCAATTTCAATAAATAAAAATCGCTTATAACAACAAATATAGTGTAGTCCCATAAAGTGTACACTGACCTAACATTTACCTCAGAGGTAGAACCGTTATTTTGATAGATAAAAATTGCATATGTTAACCTTAGTTGTAAAACTCTTAATATTATCAACTTAATCACACATAAAAGTATATACTATATTTTATTTATTTAATAACTCAACCAACTATTGATATCAATAAATCACGTGACAGTACAAAATTATATTATTGAGTTATGTCACTAAGAAGGCGAGATTATTATTCACGACATAACTATTATATCAGTCCCCCATTTTACTTGTTGTGATTAGGTCAAAATTTTCGTCGTTGTTGGGTATTTAGGTTCCACCATCGTTCAATAATATCTCTATTCTTAACCTCACAATGATTTTCCTTTTTCTTGATTTTTAATTATACCATTTTTCTCTATTCAAATCTCAATTTTCTTGAAGACAAATCAATTATTTTCTTCTTTTCCTCTCTTATTCTTTGTTCAAATACCTTTTTTTTGTTCTTAACAATCAATAAAATCAAATCCAACATTAACACATTAAACTCTCCACCACTGATTGAGAGTAGCTATAAAACTTGAATCTTCAAGTCATCAATTAATATGTCCTGCAAACTTTAGCAAACACATAAGATTCTTCTCATATTTTAGAGAATTTAAATTATGAATAAAAATGAATCTGATAGATAAAGAAAAGTATTAAAGTAACTCTAATGATATTACTACATCCCACTAGTCAAATTAGAGTAAATAAATTAGGAACATACCTCATGGAATAGAGTAAATAAATTAGGAGCATACCTGATTCTATGTTCATAATGCAATCATAATATGAATTTCTTACTGAAACATGAAGCTTCAAATACTTACGATAGAAGAGAATAAAAATATAGCTCAAAATTTGAAGATTAGAACTTTGTGTTGATAACGTGTTATAAAATAAAAACAAAACTAAAATCATATGTAAGAGCAAATAAAGAGAAGATAAAAAGTAGAGAAGTAAGAGGTGTAACTAATTTTTAGTGTCTACTTCATTAACCATTTGTAGTGTCTTTTATAGACACAAAAGGGTAATACATTTCTTGGAGAAGGGAGCTTGCTACAATAATTTTACTTGGTCATCAATTTGCCACAATGTGAGGCTTAATTACGTGGCATCCAATTTACAACAATTATTTCTAATAGGGCATCTCCAATCCTACACTCTATTTTACTCTCAAAACATAGAGTTCTCTATTTTTTCAACAGCCAACTTCAACCCAATTCTCTATTTTCCTCTCTAAAAAAGAAATGTCTTCTCTCTCCTCAATATTGTATTATTATTTCTATTTCATTTTTATTTTCTTATTTTGTAATATAAATCTTTTCTTTCTTTAATAATCATCCTATATAATTTTCATGTTATATATAATTTAATTTTTTGAAATTCTTTATTTAATATTAAATTATATTTTATTCTAAATTTCTAAAGAACAACTACGAATAATTGAAAAAACAAATCGACAAGAACAATCACAACTTCTCTAAATCATACACTACATACTTCCTTTTTCGAATATTGTTAAATCTAGAAATGAACTACCGGATTAATTAATTATTGTTGTGATTTTTTAAAATTATTATGTTTTGTATTGTATTGTATCTTGTATTTAAATTGTTATGTTGTGTATTGTATTTTTAAATTAAAATTTGTGTCTTATCATTTAAATTTTGTGCATTCTTTAGAGTTTTTTTAATAAAAACAACATCAAATTGTATCACAAAGTGATGAAAATTTAAAAAAATAAAGTATTATTAATTCTAGATGAAAGTAGTATATATTAAATAATATATTTTTTAAAATGTATATTACATTTTAAAAGAATTACGAATATTGGAGATTTAATTAATAATCTTATATGAAAAATAATATATTAATTGCAAAATAATAGAAATAATAATATAATATTCAAAAAGTGAAATAGACTATTCAACTCTTCATAGTAGAGGGTAAAATAGAAAGTGCTTGGAGAGGGCATTCTCTATTTTACTCTCCAAATATAGAGAATGGAGAGTAAAATAGAGTAGGGTTGGAGATGGTCTTATAAAATAGAGTAGGGCATTCTCTTTTGTATGCATCTATGTAACACTATAAATAGAGGCATAAGAATCTGATCTTGGGCATATTTATATGCCCAATTCTTACTAATTACTCATCTTTAACATAAGTTTAAGGGCATTCACTAATCTAACTAACATGTTTGACTTAGGATTGCAATGATTGCACACTAATATACATGATTAACTATTTTACAGGGTTCCTAAAAGAAGCGGTTGAATCATGAGAGCGAAGGAATTGAGGACGACAAGGAACGCCAAGGAAGAGAAGCTGGCGCAGCTCCCCAGCCCCAGTGGCACATTGGGGGCACGACGCGCCAAGCCAAAAGTTCAGAGATGCCATTTTGGCGCACTGGTAGCGCGGCGCTCCAGCCTGCCAGGCGCGACGCCCCAAGGCTTGACGGGTGTTTTGGCGAAAATTGGTTTAAATAGGATTTCTATTTGGGCTAGAATTGGAAATTATTTTCCTAAACTCTATAAATAGGACCCTAGGTTTATTTTGTGGAGGTGGGGGGTGGGCGACTACTTTTTGGTGTGCAAGAGCAAGATCAAAGTTTTGTAATAGGTTTCGATTCTCTAACTCTTTTTTATTTTGGAAATCGCATGAACAATTCTATTTTGCGGTTTTCGAATATTATGAGTGGCTAAACGCCCTTGTTCTGGGGTTGTAGCTACGGATTGATTGTTGAATATTAATGGTTTTGAATTAATTCATGGTTATCGTTTATAAGTTACTTCTATGTTTTAGTATTTCTTGACTGGCCATCTTAGAAATAAATATATTGTCTACTCTTAAAATCGGGAGAGGCAAAGGTAGATAGACCAAGGAATATAGAAAGCTTGATCTTCCATTAAGTTGAGTTGATTTGTGTTTAGAAGTGACGACCGGACGAACACCTAGCTTGGTTAATAAACAGGATGAAATTTAAATGCTCGCTAATTAAGACTGTCTATCCTCGCTCAACGATGTAGTAAGACATCTAATTAGAGTAGACGATTAGAGGTCGGGAGACCATAATCATATAATTAACCATGTAAATCAGTAACTTTATAACCTAAATTAGTTCATTGCCTGAGATATGATACATGAAATCCAACGCATGTTGCAGCCTTGGAATTGTCTCTCACTTGCTTAAAACATCAATTTGAAGTCGTTCACATTAATTACTTTTATTTATTGCATAAGTCGTAGTAGTAATAATCAACCTTAAACCTCTTTTAAAGTTACTTTTGTCGAATTGTGGAATTGTGTTAATAAATATAAGTTGATCATAAGTCCCTTGGGAACGAAAACTCGTTTCTAAAAGAAACTATATTACTTGAGCGACCGTGTACACTTGCATGTGCATTTGGGAGCAACATAGTCCATATTGGATACACTTGAATACTTGGAAGAATAAGAAAAGCTCTCATCTTTTGTCTTTCTATTTCTATTGCTTTCATCTTTTATATTTCTTATCTTATTTTGCTTTAGTTTTACAACATGTTATCAACACGATTCTCCAAATTTTTCAAATTAAGTTTCAACTTGATTTCTTCAGGTATGTAGTTACATTGAAATTTTTGGTGATGACTTTGGTAAGTGTACTCTACATTTTTTTTATATATACTGTTCCAAAAAATTGAATTCAAATTTTATTTATCCTCCGAAAAGGTAAAGGTAAGGTATGTAATTTCTCCAAGTTAGTTGCTTACTCGAAAAAGATAAGTTATTGAGTTATGTGTCATGTACATATTGAATGGATCATCATTATTGGTTACTTTTATACCTCTTTATTTTTCATTATCTAAACATTTACTTGTTGAGTTATTTAATATATTATTTATACTAACAAAACTTGTTTTGTGGTTATTATAAAATGGTTAGTAAATTATGATAATCTTCGTAACAATATTGAAAAGGACTGTTAAAAGGTTTAATTTATTCTAACTTGGAAGTTTTATATGGTCCCAACATGTTGTTCTACTTAATTAATTTTGTTCATTTTCTTATGTTTTAAGTCAAATTCAGATTATATTTATGGTTTTTCATATTTATTTTTTGGTAACACATTTGATTTATTAAGACATTGATTGGGGGTAAGACGGTGAATTCAAGTTTCACCGTACCAAGTGGGTAAGATATCGAGTTAAAGTCTCGGTATGTCATGATAATAATATGTTGGGTTCAAGTCCCATTTATTTATGGACTAAGACTTCTTTATATGGATAAGTTGTTGGACTTAAGTCCTAATGCGCCATAGTGATGATATGATGATCATTAAGGAAAAATAATATATTTTTGACTAAAAGTCATGAAATTTGTCCAATTGATTTGCTCCATTCTCTTATGTGAATGCGGTAGCTGGGCATAATATGTCTGAAAAATGACAAATAGTTGAATGTATGAATATTAATGTGGTAAAATATTAATGGTCATTATTGCGGTAATTAAAAGAAAGAACAATATGAGTTCTTAAGATTGTTCTTCAAATGTGAAGGTAATTTTTGGTCATCAAAGTGGTATGAAAGGTTATTGGATACATTGTTGTTAGTGTAATTCAACTTGAAAAGTTTTATAAATCCTCCATCAAAATAAAGGAATACAAAGTGATAGTACATTTGACCTTTTAAAGTGATGTTGAGGTGGGTCACATAAATTTGATAATGTCAAAACATGATAATGACTTTCTTATAAAAACTTATGGAGCATGTGCAAATGGTTATGGTCCATTTCTTGAAGAAAATGTGACTTGTGTTCGTATAGATAAGGACATGTTCATGTATGGTTAGATAAATGTCACATCTCACTTCTACGGTAGGTTTGAGAGATTGAAAAGAAATATTTTGACATAAATGGTCTTTTAATTTGGTCTTATACTTTGAGTACTATACAAATATTGTAGTATGTTTTATTATGAAACTATTGAAGGACAAAAGAAAGAAATAATTGTTGTGTGGCAACTCAAATTTGCCATTGATTGTCAAGTAAGACTTGCATGTAATAATTTTAACCATGACAATAATAATACTTTTCTCCTCGAATGAGATGGTCACCATAAGAATGGTGTTGCGATATTTGTGGTAGTACACAAAATTAATTAAAAGTTCCAAAAGGGCTAATTTGTTACTATCCAGAGCAATGAAATTGTTCATAATATTGAGGCTTTAGTAAGTCTCAAAAGAAACTTTTTATGTTTCGGAGGAATTGAAAAGAAAAAAATTATTATACTGAGGGTGTGTTTGGTATGAAGGAAAATATTTCCATGGAAAATGTTTTCCAAGAAAATGTTTTCCTTGAAAACAAGTAGACTTTGGACTTGTTTTCTCATGTTTGGTTGGTGAGTAGAAAATATTTCCGAAAAAGATTTTTGTGTGTTTGATTTATGAATGAAAAATATTTTTGAGAAAATATCTTTTATTTTTACTAGAGAGTAGAAAATAATTTTTGAATTGAAACTGAAAATATTTTTT
>JAJOOO010003157.1:0-22166 GCA_029582685.1 Solanum piurae | reverse complement strand
AGCTTAAGTCTTAAAACAAATTTAAAACATTTGTAAAAGACTTTTGGAAAACTTTATGAATTTCTCTTAACTTCTCTTGACTTGACTCTTAACTTTCCTTGAATTGAATTATGGATTCAAGGATTGTGATTTGTGATAGGAATCCCATGATGTTTAGGAGTGTTTCTAGATAGTTAAACATGAGAAAAGATCAAGAAACCACTGTCTGGAAGCAAGTCCGCGACGCGGAGATGCATTTAATTATTTGGTCGCAAAATAAATTTTGAGGCAGAACGGTCCGTGATCGCTCCGCGACGTGAAGAAAACTTTGTCAATCCTGAGGAACAGGTCCGCGACGCGGACCTGTCGCGGACCTGGTAACTAGATTCACCAGACTTTTTCCTTCTTCGTTTTACAACCCCAATTCGCCTAAATTCGGTTCTTTGTCCCAAATTCTCTTTAGATTCAGATACCCACTAAATGTACCCAAGAACCTAACTCAAAACAAATCTAAAATTCGATGCGATAATCTCAAGAACTCCACAATTCAGCCCAATTCAAGAACGAAAAAAAATTCAAGAACATCAAACTTTCAACCTTTTTTAGGACGAATTTCGTTGAACTAAACATGATTGGCGCGAGGGTGAACGAACCCAACGCTATGAAAGTCTCACATACCTCGTAGGGATCGCCCCTTGACGAAATCCACGACCTTAGCTTCAAGAATTGACGATTCCTTGCCTTTTCTTCTCCTTTCTCCTCTTATTTTCTCTTCTCTCAAAACCCTAACTCAAATCTCAAAAGCGTAAACTGACCAACTTCAGTTTAGACCCAAAAAATAATAATTAAGCCATTGGGTATGGAAAAGACCAAAATACCCTTCCAAAATCCGGATTGGACTTTCCTTATCCAAACAGCCCAACTTCCAATGGGCATATCTCACTCATACGAACTCGGAATCGTGCAAACTTGGCGGCATTGGAAAGATAATTCAAAGATCATTCCTACAGTATCTTGTAGGACAACTAATTCATCTTGAGATAGGAGTTATGATCTTTTTAAGTTGACCAAAACTCATACTTGATAAATTTAGCCAATTTTCTAGATTTTTCATTCTTTCCAAAAATGGCTCTTTCTAATTCTAGCTCTTTATAGTTGTGGGGTGTTACAAATGCAACCTTATACAAACACACCAAGTACGACATACCCAAACATGTTTCATGAATGCCCTCACCAATTTTTATTTAGTATAGTCTTTCACTCCTACAATCAACACGATTGCACGTTGTAGTTTAGAACAAGGCCTATTTTTCAAACATTTCACTCACTCTCACAAATGAAGTTCTCACCTATCATCACATGCCATACGCTTGCCTTTAGTGTATTTTCATTTTCACAAAGTATTTCTCATGGAATCAAGAGGACTTCTATTTGGTTGTAATGTTGGCTTAAGGTAGGGTAGGGAATATTTAGGATATAGTTAGTGACTATACCTCCCTAATGCACCTGTTATTATTTTCCAGAAATACATCTTTACTAGCCTTTTTTTCCGTTGGTACACACTTCATGAATATTTTCGCTTTTTCATTTCAAGTTTTGCCCTTTCTTCTACCTTTTTTTTATTAGCATTTACACTAGCCAACCTTAACTTACATTTTGTCACGCCCCGAGCCTACACCCTGGGCGGGACTGGCACTCGAAGACCATTGTTGGCCCCAAGCAAACCCTTGGTCTGGCTTTCTTAATTCAGCGAAAGACTCTAAGTATGATTACCATGGTCAAAAGGACCTACTCAAGTAACTTCAGTGAAATAAATCAGAATGTTTAATAGTCAACATTCAACTTGGCCAAAATGGCAACTCAAGTCTCAACATATGAAATAATAATGTAAGGGCATCTGACTACTAACTGTCTATGAAGCCTATAAAACAACTGAGATGGATGTTGGGACAAACCCCACAACATCCCTATGAACTAAACTAGAAAGCGAATAAAAGAGTCCTCCGGAATGCAATGAGGCTCACCAACAGACTCTGAATGCTTAAGCTGGATCAACGAGGCGCTGGATGTTGATCCTGGTTACCTGCGTCTGCATCATAAGACGATGCAGGCCAACTGGCATCAGTACATTGAATGTACGAGTATGCGAGTTGGAATGCTAACAAACATAGGCTCGAAAGAGTTTATGAAGGAAACACTTACCTTGGCTCTTCTCAACTCATGAATAATTAACTGAACTCATTTCAATATAAAGCAGTTTAAAACAAGTGCAATATAAAGAAAAGATGTTTAAAAACATTATGTCAACTCTGTGTATATACAAGGATACAACATAACTCTGAAATGTATGTAAAATACAATAACTGATTTATATAAAAATACAATAACTTCTGTGGAAGTTTCTCTAACCGACAACCATCACTATGAGCCTAAGTGATGGTACAACGTTTAACCTCACGTTGCCAAGGACCGTCATATACCTTGCCATCGGTATAGAACCTGAACTACTAAGAGGATCCACTAGTCTATGCTAAAAAGCACTAAAGAATCATCTAAAAAGTATGATCCTTTTTCTGCCCATGATGGTTACATGGTTTATGGGGGCTTGAGTTAATATGAACTCGCGTCCCCATATCGGTGCTCAATACTACTCCCAAATTATACTTAGCTCATATCTTTTTAAAACACCTTATTCTCTAGTTTGAGGTAATTACTCAAACTTAGCTTAAAAGCTCTCTTGGAATCAATGTTCCCTTTTCTTGCTCAAATGTGAAAACATTTATAAACTCTTAGGGAATACTTAGTTCCCTTATAGCTTCTTTGAGAAATGAAATCAACTCTTACTCTTTGCTTAACTTGAAAACTTGAGTCTTAAAATGAATTTAAAACATTTGTAAAAGACCCTTGAAAACTTTGATGACTTCACTTGACTTGACTCTTAACTTCACTTGAATTTACTCTTAACTTTCCTTGAATTGAATTATAGATTCAAGGATTATGATTTGTGATAGGACAGGTCTTTTGATGTTTAGGAATGATTTCGAATAGCTAAACTTGAGAAAAGTTACAAAATCACCGTCTTGGAACAAGTCCGCGATACGGAGATGCTCCTAGATAAAAGCTCGCGAAATTTAATTTTGAAACAGTGGAGTCCGCGTCCTCTCCGCGACGTGGAGCAGATTTTTCTTCACGGGGGAACAAGTCTGCGACGCGGAGATGTTTCATGTAAGCTGTCCAACTTTTTTCCTTCTTCATTTTCAGGCTCAATCCACCTAAATTCGATTATCTTCCTCAAATTCGTTTTAAACCCCGATGTCCAGCATGTATACTCAAGAAACTAACTCAAAGAAAACCTAAACTAAATGTAAAGATTTCATAAACTTCTCAATTCGTCCTAATTCGCTATCAACATTCGAATTCAAGAATATTTGTCAAGAATATCAATTTTCCAACTCTTCTAGAACGAATTTCACTGAATTAAACATGCTTGCCGCGTGGGTGAATGGACCCAACGCTATGAGAGACTCACATACCTTGTAGGATCAATTCCTTGGCGAATCCACAACCAAAATCGATCGTTCTTGCTTTTCCTCTTCTCCTTTCTCTTGCGTTCTTTCTCCAAAAGCCCCAACTCTATTTCTCAAAAACGTAAACTGAACCCAGTCAGTTTAGCCCCTAAAATTATTACCAAAAAATGAATTAATTAAGTTGGGTAAGGAAAAGACCAAACTACCCCTTAAAAATCCGGATTGAACTTTCCTTATTCCAACAGCCCAACTTCCAAAGGGCATAACTGACTCATCTGAACTCGGAATCGCCCAAACTTGGCGGCGTTGGAAAGATCATTCCAAGAGCTTTCCAACCATATCTGGAACTACACCTAACTCATCCTGAGCTAGGAGTTATGTTCATTTAAAGTTGACCAAAACTCACTTTTGCTAACTTAACTAAATTTCCAGATTTTAATTCTGCCCAAAAATGACTATTTCCAAATTTAAGCTTCTTCCTAGTTATTTCAATTTGCGAAATGTTACACATTTGTAGGCTCAGTTGAGGTACACAATGTCCACTAGGGACCAGGGCCAATGTTTTAGCACTTTCTGACATAGCCACCCTCAACTTAGCCTTTTAGTCTCGGTTGAGATGCACAATATCCACTAGGGATCAGGGCCAATGCAGAGGTTTCATACTACCTCCGTCCCATTTTATGTGAGGTAGTTTGACTCGGCACAGAGTTTAAGAAAGAAAGGAAGTCTTTTAAAACATGTGGTCCAAAATGAATGATAGAAATTTGTGTGGCTGTAAATCATTTCATTAAGGATAAAATAGACATTTCAAAGTTAAATTGTTACTTAATATAGAAATATGTCATTCTTTTTGGGACTGACTAAAAAGGAAAGTAAGTCGTATAAATTGGGACAGAGGGAGAATTTTTTTTTTCTTTTCTCTTTCATTTGCCACACATCAAGCATTTTCACCCTTTTTCCACTTCTACCACGTTTTCAATCTTTTCTTCTCAACATAGTGCATTATGGATTACTTTAGGATTGAATACTTATGATACCAATAGAAAGGGTTTCGTCTCAATCATGCAGTTTATTCAAGAAAATCAAGGCTAAAAGGCTCAATGGGGGCTTCACTAGGGATAATTCATTTGGAGGCATACAACAGAGTAAAAAATTGGCTTATTCAAAAAAATGCCTCAATCATCTTCTATAAATCATACAAGTTACTCATTTAACACACACGCGGTAAGTTTTAGATGTCAATCAAAGCAAGAACCAAGCAATTACTCACCACACATGTCATCACGACACACATAAGGAAAAAATTCATAATTATAGCATGCTCATATAAATTGCATTACGGTGTTTCCACTCAATTAACCCCACTTAGATCCTTTTAGAGTCAACCCAAAGAACACATGGTTGTTTCAAGGTTATCACTTCAAAGTTGCATATGCAATTGTGATTACCCATGACGTCTGGCAAACTTTATAGGACAAGGTTCCAAAATGTCGACAGGTTGGTTTCACAATTCTACTCCTCATCATGAATAATTTTCCCTTAAGATGGTCGTCATCCATCCATCATTGGGAACTGTCACTCCTAAACGACTCTAAGACTCAACATAATTAAATAAAATTAGTCTTAGTTGGTTCAATGAGACTATCCTCAGGAAAAGTACCGAAAGCAAAAGTCGAGGAACCCAAATAGAAAAGACTCAATAAAGAAGTAAAATATATACAAAGAGAGTCATCTCCCACCCCACACTTAAAGATAGCATTGTCATTGGTGCGCACAACTAACACAAAGTATAGATTTAGAGATACTCTCTTAGGCCTCTAGGCCTCGCCGTCATCATCATGACCATCCGCCACATCAATGACAAAATTGAATACCATCAAAGAAGTAGCATTCTCCTCAACATCAGCATCATCATCCTCCTCATCCATCGCCTCATCAGCGGTAACCTCATCATCATCGACCAGCTCCTGAAATGCCGAACCCATCCTACACATATAAGTTGCACTATCCGTTCGCCGGTAGCGCTTGGCTTAGCTATCCATATCTTCATCAGTAACAGGACGACCCCCGATCCGAAGCTGCAACTTTGCCATGCCAAACATTCTATCCATCCAACTGTCATCCCACGCTTGCCTCTCCAGTGTCGATAAGACGGGTCCATGTGACATGTCTTGAGCCTTTGTGCGCATCACATCCAACAGATTGCATACGAGGTACGGGGCCCTAGCTATAGTCATATCAAGACTCTCTTCCTCAATTCCCTCCATCTCGATAAATCGGGTCATTAAACTACCATAACAAAACCTCAACCGCTTATTGTTATGAAACTTCATCATATTATGCTGCACCACAACCCCCACATTTATTGGAATACCTTTCATAAGCATGTACACCAGAACCACCCACTCCCTAGTAACATCCGAGGTGTGCTTATCCGGTAAGAGGACACTACATACAATTTTCAACCATACGATGGCCAGTTGGTTTAGGTTAGCATAGTGGATAGTGGCATGTCTACCGGTATCTTTGTTGCGATCCCACCTAGCCGTTGAATCAACCCCACACAAATTATGTCTAATGTCTCTATAAGAAGGGGTTTCTTTCAACCTATTATAATCATCAACATCACACTGGGGTGTACCCAAAAACACATTCAACACTTTAGAGGTAAAGCGAACTGTATTACCGCGAATTGGGACCGACTTATTGTAGTGTGTCTCAGTGATCCAATTAGCATAGAATTCCCTTACCAAGGTGAGATTACAATCCCCTTGATTTTCAAAAATATAGCGCAACCCCAAATTACACACAATTTCATGAATAATCGGAAATTCAGCTTGTAAGCATACCTCATTTACGTACTTGTCCCCAAGATATTTTGCTTCCTTTTGGCATTCAAACCATTCCTTGCCATATTGTTCAACGGTCTGCTTGCCAAACTTTTGAGATGGAGTTAGGCTACTTGAAGAACCGAAAACATCACCCTTCCTTGACTGCTTAGAACTCGCTCCACCATCCACATTTTTACCCTTAGGGAGCATGAGAACTATCAAGAGGGGGAAAAAAGAGAAAGAAGAAAAATTTAGGGGTTTAGAAGAGAGGGGGTCGGGTTGGGCAGTGTGGGTATGGGGTGAATGGGTTTTAGATTTTCTTAGTTGTTAGGCATTAGTGTGGGTTGGGGATGAAGAAAAATAGAAAGGAAGAAACTTTGGTGGAAGATTAATGGAGGATTTAGGGTTGTGTGGGAAGGAATTTGAAGAAGATGGAGAAGAAGAAATTGAAGAGTTGAGAGAATACGGAGAGCAGGGGTCGGTTTGGGGGTTTTAGAGAGAAGAAGAGGGGTGGAATTTTAATGGGGTAGGAATTTGAAAGGGTGGGCTGGGGAAGGGTCGGGTATAGATCCATTTTGAGCCGACCCAGCTGCAAATCTGCGCGATACAGGCGCCTCGCGCCATTATTGCGCCATGACAGGCGCTCTTCAATTTTGGTCCTAGCGTGGTGCGCCACTCAGTGCACCAGAACACTTGCTAAGTAGTTTCTAACCTGGCGCGCCGCGCCAATCAGTACGCCAGCCTATATATATATATATATATATTATTTTCCTATCTATTACAAAATAAGTTACAAATAATTGAAATCCTAACTATCTAATACTAAAAATAACAAAACTTCACTAGATCCTATGAGTTGAAACTAAGTTAATCAAAATCCAACAACTAACTACCTAGTACATATCATTCACGGGTTGCCTCCCGTGGAGCGTCTGGTTTAACGTCGCGGCTCGACTCAGCTTGGATCATTCATCATTCCGCTCAAGAGTCTCTCGATCGCGATCTGTATCTTCACCAAAGTAGTGATTGACCCTTTGCCCATTTATCAAGAATGACGGGACATTTTTGCCTTTAAGTTCTACGACACCATGTTGCGTCATCCTCACCAACTATAAGTTGAAATTCATAATTATCAGCTAGAATACAAAAAAATTATTTAGTTCACCAAGTTAGCAAATTTAGTAAGTATTATTTTCATAGGATACCTAATTGTATACCGTTTTCATAGTAAACGAATTGGTTTAATAAGATAATTTTTGTCGTACAAGCTTTAATATCAATTACATACACTAAATGATCACTTTATACAGACACTTTAATGACCTGTCATCTAAATTAAAGTTAATCTAATATCAAAATTGACATCAAATAAAAACTACATGCATTAAGGTACCAAAAAATATTGTTATTTAATGTATAAAATTGGTATATAAATTAATTTCAATAATATTGTTATTTAAAGTGTAAAATTGGTATATAAATTAATTTCATTAATATTAGTTAAAGTTAATTATAAAAATTAAATTACTCTCATTTTATATACAATAAATGATTTTTTTTTTTTGAATTTATTGTGTGAAATAATATGTAACAAGGTATACGCATTCCATTCAATATGAAGATTATATACAAACTGGTAAAAATGATTTATTTTAGCGATTTAGTTTTAGATTCTAGATTTATGAAATTCGTATCTATACGAATGCTAATTGTAAATGACGCAGTATTATCAAACCGAAATTATTCATCTAAATAAAATTACAAAAAGATCCATATTCCAAAAACAAAAAAGATTCTAGAAATAAAAATTCTTATTTTAATTTATTTTTTGAAAAAAAGTAATTTTCAAATAAAAAACACCAAAATAATGATATCAACAAAAATAATTTTCAAAGCAGTAAAAATTACACGTAGAATCTGAATAAACACTATTACCTGAAGTTTTTTTCCATAAAAAGTGGCAACTACAAACAAGGATGAAGGAAGAACCAGAGATTGATACTATTAATTAGGAGATTGATAAACAACCAAGATACTGACCAACTAATTGAGAGAAAATTAGGATATTAATATCCTACAGTTATAAAACACTACAATTAAGGAAAATATATTGTTAATTAGTTGATTAAAAATTATTTTTATCTATTTTTCATTTTTTAATTAATTGGACGAGGCAACGAGTACATTGGACAGTCTATCAGAGAAATTAGTACAAGAGGCACTTGAACGAGTGATGGTTGGGCGGACAAGCGTGGTTGTGGCACATAGACTAAGTACTATACAAAATTGTGATGCAATTGTTGTGTTAGACAAAGGCAAAGTTGTGGAGAAGGGGACTCACTCTTCTTTGTTAGCTAATATATAGGCCTTGTGGAGTTTACTACTCTCTGGTTAGATCAGTTAATCATCATCTTTAGTTACACTATTAGAAACAAATGTTCTTCCAACTGCGAATCACTGAGAAATAGTGGGAAACTTCCTAATTTTTCTGTATGAAAATATTTTATTTTATTTTCTCACTGACTCAATCAAACCTCTCTCCTCTCTTCCTCTCTCTCGCGCCTCTCTCCTCTCTTCCCCTCTCTCTCGCCTCTCTCCCCTCTCTTTGGAATCTCGTTCACCACTCTCCTCTTTTTCAGTCATCTCTCCTCACCTCTCTCCTCTCCTTGCTCTCTCCTCTCCTTGCCCAGTCTCTCTCGCTTCTCTTCTGCCAATCTCGCTCACTTTATACAAACACAGATGTATAATTTGTGTTTGTGTTTGTATAAAGCGATAGAGACGAGATATACAAATACAAATACATATCTCTCCGCCCTATACACTTATAATTATACAGATACAAATCTTCCCTGCCCAATTCTTTTTTGTCTTTTTCTCTCTCTTTCTCTACTCTCTCGCTTTATACAACCTCAAATGTATAATTTGTGTTTGTGTTTGTATTTATATTTGTATAAAACGAGATACAAATAAAAATACATATCTCTCCGTCCTATACACTTATAATTATACAAATACAAATCTCCCCTGTCCAGTTCTTTTTTTTTGCCTTTCTCTCTCTCGCTTTATACAAATACAATGTATAATTAGTGTTTGTAAAACTAGAGAGAGATTGGATATACAAATATAAATATTTTAACTCGATTCAATTAAATACAAATTCAAATTTTATGTAGATATACACATACAACTATTGATACATATACATAGTAGTTATATATATATAATTATCTAATCGATATACACATACAATTCACATGTCTGCCCTCTCTCGCTTGGCTCTCTTCTCTCTATCCCAATCTTGCTCGCCACTTTCCTCCCTATAACATGTAGCTACGAACCATAATTAACAAACTATAGTTATAAAACATATTTAAGCTATTTTTGAGTGACTATATGCAAAAATTCTCTCCTTTTTTTACCTTTTTAGAAAAATCACACCACATATGTATGTATTAAGACTTTATATTACATGTTATAAATTTACCGTTTAATAATTATTAAAATAATAGTTTAATTTCAAGTTTTAACATATTAGGATAATTTTATATTAAAATTAAATTTATTTTATTTTTTTGTGGTAGCATCGTTTTTAGGAGCAAAAAAAAAAAGGGGGAGTGCATTTTTTTTCTTTTTTGAATAATTGATAATTAATACAGTTACCATATAGAAAGGAAAAAAAATCCCTCAAATCTCTTTCTAGTTTCTTCTCCAAAAGATATCTAACGTATTTCCATCTCTCAACTTTCGGCATTCTATGTCCAGCAAGCAACCTATAAGTTTATTATGTACAAATATGTTACTATATAAACTAGGTATGAAATTTGATGCTCCAATAAATTTGTGAATTATTATATTTTTTTTACTAATATTTAAAAATGTATAGAAATTGATATCCATTAGTAAGTTTAATCTAGTGTGTATAAATATTTTATTGGTATGTAAACTATAAGCTGAAATTCATAATATCGGTTAGAATACAAAAAAATTATTTAGTGAATAAAATGTCTATACAAACTGTTCTAAATTGATTCAAAATATCAAATAAAAATTGAATTCTATACTATTTACATATTTTAAAAATATATATTAGCAAGATTCACAACCGCCAGTAAAGAGCACGATACTTAATTTAGTTCATCAAGTTAGCAAATTTAGTAAGTATTATTTTCATAGGATACCTAATTGTATACCCTTTTCATAGTAAACGAATGGTTTAATAAGATAATTTTTTTCGTACAAGCTTTAATATCAATAACATACACTAAATGATCACTTTATACAGGCACTTTAATGACCTGTCATCTAAATTGAAGTTAATCTAATATCAAAATTGACATCAAATAAAAACTACATGCATTAAGGTACCAAAAAGTATTGTTATTTAATGTATAAAATTAGTAAATAAATTAATGTCAATAATATTGTTATTTAAGGTGTAAAATTGGTATATAAATTGGTTCCAATAATATTAGTTAAAGTTAATTATAAAAATTTAAATTACACTCATTATATACAATAAATGATATACTTGTTTGAATTTATCATGTGAAATAATATGTAACAAGGTATACTCGTTCCATTCAATATGAAGATTATATACAAACTGGTAAAATTGATTTATTTTAGCGATTTAGTTTTAGATTTTAGATTTATGAAATTCTTATATACGAATGCTAATTTTAAATGACGCAGTATTATCAAACCGAAATTATTCATCTTAATAAAATTACAAAAAGATCCATATTCGAAAAACAAAACAGATTCTAGAAATAAATATGCTTATTTTAATTTATTTTTTGAAAAAAGTAATTTTTCAAATAAAAAACACCAAAATAATGATATCAACAAAAATAATTTTCAAAGCAGTAAAAATTACACGTAGAATCTGAATAAACACTACTAGACGTTTTTTTTCATAAAAAGTGGCAACTACAAACAAAGGATGAAGGAAGAACCAGAGATTGATACTATTAATTAGGAGATTGATAACAACTATGATATTGACCAAATAATTGAGAGAAAATTAGGATATTGATATCCTACAGTTATAAACCACTATAATTAAGGAAAAGATATTATTAATTAGTTGATTAAAAATTATTTTAATCTATTTTCCATTTTTATTAATTAATTTATTATTTGTTAGATATTGTTAAAAAAAATCTAATGTTATATATTGAAAATTAGATAGTCCGGTTAAAACTAATAATATTCACTCTTAAATATAGCATATACAGTAACACATTAGGGTAAGTGAAAAATGGTTTTCTTGTATGCCGATGGAGTTGATATCTTGTTGATAACTCTAGGTTTTTTTGGGGCGGTTGGTGATGGTGCTTGCTTTTCGATCGCGCTAATAGTCACCGCCAAACTCATGAACATTATTGGTGGTGCAGACACTTCAAATGCCCTTAACTTTATGCACAATATTAACGAGGTAAGTAAACAGTAAGACTTGAATGCACACCTATCGTTATGGGAGTGATTAATCATCAGAGTTTTGGTTATTTGCAGAATGTTAGGTTGTTGATTTACATTGCTGGTGCAAAATGGATCGTGTGTTTCTTAGGTTTGTTTAATCAGCTGTTTTCAATATAAATAAATTCGATGTTGATTACTTTAATTTGTACCTTCTTTCGTAAGGATTTTATTTTTTAATTTTTTTTATATTATGAATTTATGATTATTAGTATTTTGTTAGAGGGTTTTTGTTGGACAAGAACAGCAAAGAGAAAAGTTTCAAGGCTAAGGATTAGATACTTGAAAGCAGTTTTAAGACAAGATGTTGGCTTCAAGGCCAGTGTTTCTGATGACTGTCTAGTAATTCAAGATTGGATTGGTGAAAAGGTAAGCACTTTTTTACTTTTAACTATTATTTCAGATCCAGATGTCATGTGTCTTTATTTAATTTGTACTTTGACATATCATCGGCGATTGTGTATTAGAATCATCTCTTATGCATCTCATGAAGATTCTATAATTTCTATAAATATAAGAAATTCATTTTTGCTAATTTTTCATACTGATAAGATTTCAACTGTCCACCTAACTTTTGCCCCCAAATTCTCATATTAATATGTGACTATGTTTTATAATATTGGAAATAGGTTCCATTTTTCTTGAGGGACATGTCAAATTTTATTGGAGCATACGTGGTAGGATTCTTGATGATTTGGAGGCTGGTATTAGTAGTATTTTCAATATTATTTTTGTTGATGATACCAAGTATGATTTATGGATGGGCTCTTAAGAGAATATCAAGAAAAGCGAGGGATGAATCTAATAAAGCTGGAAACATTTTGGAACAGTGGATTTCTTCAATTAGAACAGTGTATTCTTTTGTTGGAGAAAGAAAAAGTATAGAAGATTATTGTGTTGCACTTGAAGGATGTGTTGAATTGGGAGTAAAGCAAAGTTTAGTAAAAGGATTGTCCTTTGGAAGTTATGGCTTTATCACTGCCTTTGCAATTACAGCTCTCCTGTCTTATTATGGTAGCATATTGGTTATGTACAATGGAGTTCATGGTGGCAATGTCTATATGGTCACCCTTGCAATTTTTTGGGGTGGAAAGTAATTATCTCTACCCTTTCTTTTTTATATTTTATCAGTATTATTGCATAATATGTGATAGCAGATTAGTTATTACACCTTTTATTATAATTAGAATTTGTTGCTAAATAGCTCCTAGATAATTGAATTTTTGTAAAGTCCATCACTAAATGAGATTCGCATGTGATATTTGCTGTTTAACTAGGAAATTTTGTCCTTTGCTAATTTTTTATTTTCTTGTAGTGATTTTTACTGAAATTTCTTTATACTCTCTTCGTTCAAATTTATTTGAGTAATTAACCTGACATGGAATTTAAGAAAGAAAAAAGGACTTTTGAAATTTTGTTTCCAGTTAAAAACGAACCACCATATATTTTGAGATGGAAGGAATAGTCTACTTGTATGGCATATATTGTACTCTATTAAAATGGAAAGGAACCACCATTTTATATTTATGCCCTCTAATTTTGAGTGTGCACAAGTAGACATTTAAATTTGTATAAAGTTGAACAAATAAACATACACGTCCTACGTGGTGTCGTATGTGTATTATGCTACATAAGACTCATGCGTCTATTTGTTCTACTTTTATATAAGTTTAAGTGTTTACTTGTGCACATTCAAAGTTGAAAGACATAAATATGAAATGAGGTCAAGTTAAAGGACACATTTATATATTATACCAGTAAAAATCATTACATGATCTATGCATATAACCTAAATCCACTATTTTAATTAATTTATACATTTAAACATTGGATGTGTATAAATAAATATTTAAATTTGTATAAAGTTGAATAAATAAACACACACATTTTACACGGCGTCCTGCATATCAATTCGTGTGAGATGCTACATAGGATGCCACATGGAACATGTGTGTCTATTTCTTCAACTTTATATAAGTTTAAGTATCTAGTTTTGCATTGGAGGGCATAGGTGTCAGTCAATGCCAAGCTAAATGGCATGTTTTATGTAACTTGGCCTCTGTTTAAATTTATGTCCTCCAACTTTGAGTGTGCACACGTAAGCACTTAACCTTATATAAGGTTGGACAAGCAAGTAGACACACGCATCCTACATGACAATTTTCATCCTATGTGTTGTCCTATGCGTATCATGCCACGTAGGACTCATGTGTCTACTTGTTCAGCTTTATACAAATTAAAATGATTACTTATGCACACCACCCGAAGTTGGAGGACATAAATGTGAAATGATGTCAAGTTAGAAAAACACATTTATATATTATGCCTTTTATGTGTTACACCTACATGGCATCTTACATGTTTTTTTTTGTCCCTCCAAACAGAAAATTGGGTTCTGGTTTGTTAAACATAAAGGATTTTGCAGAAGCAGTAGCAGCTAATAAACGTGTAATGGAAGTAATGAAAACGGTGCCCAAGATTGATTCAGAAAACATGGAAGGCCAAGCATTGGATAACATGACAGGGGAAATAGAATTCAAACGCGTTAAATTCGCGTACCCATCAGGGCCCGAGAGCATAGGACTAAAAGATTTTAGCCTAAAAATCCCGAGAGGGAAAACAGTGGCGTTAGTAGGAGGAAGTGGATCCGCTGTAATAGCACTGCTGCAGAGATTTTATAATCCGATGGCTGGAGAGATTCTTCTCGATGGAGTCGTCATTAATAAGCTGCAGCCTAAGTGGCTGAGGTATCAGATGAGTCTGGTGAGCAAGGAGCCTGCACTTTTTGCAACCACAATTAAAGAAAATATACTTTTTGGCAAGGAGGATGCATCTATGGAACAAGTCATTGAGGCTGCAAAGGCTTCTAATGCTCATGACTTCATATGTAAATTGCCTCAGGGTTATTACACCAAGGTATGAGTAAAATGTCTTATATATATTCTCAAAGTGTTTAGACACATGGGGTGTGTTTGGTAGGAAAATGTTTTTCAGGTAACGTGCCCCTTAACTTGGCTTTTCAACTGTCATCTATGCCCTATAACTTTTGTTGTACATAAGTATACACTTGTAAAAAGTTGAATAAATAGGCATATGCATCCTCCGTGACGTCATAGTAATCAGTTCGAGTGTATCTCATACGAAATGCCACGTAGGATGTCATATAGGATGCGTGTGCCCACTTGTTCAACTTTATACAAATTTAAGTGTCTACTTGTGTGCGCACCCAGAGTTGGAAGGCATAGATGTCAGTTGAATAAAGTTAAATGAGACATTTATGTAAATACTGTTGAATATGTAGCAATTTATATGCACTAAATCATTACAGTACTTAATTAGTTATATGCACTATCGGTGTAAAACAAAAATATTTATACGATCAGGTCACTTTCGAAAAAATAATAGTTTGGAAGAACATACATGCAGGTGGGGGAGAAAGGTATACAAATGTCTGAGGGACAGAAACAGAGAATAGCCATAGCAAGAGCCATTATCAAGTCACCAAGAATACTCCTCCTAGATGAGGCAACCAGTGCACTTGACACTGCATCAGAAATAGTGGTGCAAGAAGCTCTAGATAATGCCTCCATTGGCCGCACCACAATCATCGTAGCACACCGCTTTTCCACTACCCGTAATGCTGACCTTATCGCCTTTGTCCAAAATGGACAGGTCAAAGAAATTGGCTCACACGATGAGCTAATCAAAAATCAAGTAAACGGATTATACGCGTCCTTAGTCCGTCTACAACAAACTGAAAAACCTACTGGAGCGACTATTGCCTCTTCACAACAATCTTCTTCAATTGCAAATCGCGATGATACTTCAGTTCCGAGTACTTCAGGGCAAGGATCATTTAAAAGGCTTTTGGCTATGAATTTGCCGGAATGGAAGCAAGCAACTTTAGGATGTATAGGAGCAATATTAGTTGGTGGAGTTCTACCAGTATATGCTTTTCTGATGGGGGCAATGATATCAGTGTCTTACTCGCCTAGTCATGACGAGATTAAGAAAAAGACTAAGATATATACTCTGGCTTTCCTGGGGATGGCATTTATTACCCTTGTTCTCAATGTACTTCAGCATTATAACTTCGCGGTCATGGGAGAGCGATTGACTAAAAGGGTCAGAGAGAGAATGTTATCCAAGATGCTTACTTTCGAAGTTGGATGGTATGACAAGGAACAGAATTCCACTGCTGCAATATGCTCTAGACTTACCGATGATGCCAGTGTGGTACGATGTCTACTCTTTCATATTCATTTTATATGACGGTCTTTGACTAATCATATACTGTTTCAGAATGATACACATTTAGCTCGAACTTGTGGTCTTAGACTTTCATGACATTTCTGTGACTCTAAGATCATTTCATTGACTACAAATGAAAAAAGAAAGGGAAAAGAGTCTGATATACTCCTCAACTTTGCGATTTAGAACTGATATATCCCTCGTTCTAAAAGTGGCTTCACATATACCCTTACTGTAATACAAATGGGTATATGTGAGTGACTTTTATAACGATGGGTGTATCATCACTAAATGACAAAGTTGAGGGTTATATCAGGCCCATTTTCAGAACAAAAATTGAAGTTGATAGAGTTACCAACTATATAAAAGTCTCGTTCTTTTTTATCAGACAAAAAAGGAAATGATGTCATATAGCGTGAAATAACTAATGACAACATGTTCTGTTTTTATAATTGCGCAGGTGAGGTCTTTGGTTGGGGACAGGATGTCATTATGCATTCAAACAATTGCAGGGATGACCATAGCTTGCGCGGTTGGCCTAGTTATCGCGTGGAGAATGGGATTGGTTATGATCGCGGTTCAAGCTTTCATCATTTTCTCCATCTATTGCAGGCGGGTTTTATTGAAAAGCATGTTGGAAAAATCCATCAAGGCTCAAGAAGAAAGCAGCAAGTTAGCAGCTGAAGCAGTTACTAATCTACGAACTGTAACAGCCTTCAACTCCCAAAGTCGAATTCTTCAAATGCTAAAAGAAGCCCAAGAAGGCCCTCTACGCAAAAGTATACGACAGTCATGGTTGTCGGGAATCGTACTTGGCACTACCAACAGTCTCCAGTCATGTACATGTGCTATCTTTTTCTGGTTTGGTGGATATTTCATGGTAGAAGGCTATGTTGGAGCTCAAGCCCTGTTCCAAATCTTGGTGCTTTTAATTAGCAATTGGCGTGTTATTGTGGATTTAGGAACAATGACTAAGGATCTCTCCAGAGGTACGGATGCTGTTAGCTCAGTCTTTGCAACATTGGATCGATATTCCTTAATCGAGCCAGAGGATTCAGATGGTTACAAACCAAAGAAAATAGCAGGCCATATCGAGATGTATGAGGTGGATTTCGCGTACCCTGCCAGGCCTAATGTGATCATTTTCAAGGGGTTCTCAATAACAATCGATGCAGGAAAATCAACAGCATTTGTAGGACAAAGTGGTTCGGGGAAGTCCACGATAATTGGTCTAATAGAAAGATTCTACGATCCTTTAAGTGGTGTAATAAAAATAGACGCGCGTGACATAAGATCATACCACTTGAAGTCATTGAGGAAGCAGATAGCACTTGTAAGCCAAGAACCAACATTATTTCACGGAACCATAAGGGAAAACATAGCGTATGGAGTGCTAGCATCAAAAGAAGTGGATGAATCGGAGATAATTGAAGCCGCAAAGGCAGCAAATGTCCATAGTTTCATCTCAGCATTAAAAGACGGATATGACACATGGTGTGGGGACAAGGGACTGCAGTTATCAGGAGGCCAAAAACAGAGAATCGCGATAGCTCGTGCAATATTAAAAAATCCAGGGGTGTTATTATTAGACAAGGCAACGAGTGCATTGGACAGTCAATCGGAGAAATTAGTACAAGAGGCACTTGAACGAGTGATGGTTGGGCGGACGAGCGTGGTTGTGGCACATAGGTTAAGTACTATACAAAATTGTGATACAATTGTTGTGTTAGACAAAGGCAAAGTTGTGGAGAAGGGGACTCACTCTTCTTTGTTAGCTAAAAGGCCTTGTGGAGTTTACTACTCTCTGGTTAGTTCAGCAAATCATCATCCTTAATTACACTACTAGAAACGAAGGTTTTTCCACCGTCAATTAGTGGGATATTTGTGCTTTAGAACATGATTTTTTCACTCATTTTCCACTGAATAAGCTCTCACTACGAAAATGCATGGTAGGAAATGGATTCTTACTGAAATAGTGAGGAACTTTTGTATTCTTTCAAAATAGCAATGTCCTAATTTCCTGTCAATAATGACTCTATTCAATAGGGGAAGTCATGAGTTAAGGCATCATCTGTTTCCATTAAGATTAAGACGTCTGAATTTGAATACACATCTGAATATTAAGATGTGCATTAAGATTCAGATGTTTGAACCTGAATATACATTTGAATACACATGTGTGTCTAAATATGCTTGGTATGGATCTCGTGTCTAGTTAAGACGTAGAGAATGTATTATTCACTACACATATGTTTAAATTTAATCTTAATCGTTCTAATAGATCAATAATAACTCATGAGATGAGTGTTATGGAGAACGTATATATATCGTTACAACAACTACACACAACTTAGCACAGGACACACGTGCCCACAACTAGTTAAATAAAATGCATGAACATAAGTTTATTATTTCAAAAGAAATTTACGAGACGTAACAAGTGAGGATGAATAGGATACTTACTAGCTTTTATCAAACAAATTAACTTAGGTAAAATAAAAGATTGTGGACACAATATGCATGACTACAAATTGGAACATAACTGCATAGTATGTCCCTATATTGCTCGGACTCTTCAAAAATGGTGATGAGTGTGTGTTGGTCCTCCAAAAATAGTGCATTTTGTGAGGATCCAACATCAATTTTTTACATCAAATTACTTCATCATCTGACTCCTTGTTGAGATCATCAACGCAATACCTTATGGACTTAAAATTACTACCTATTCTTTGAGAAATGGTGTCTACTACACACTTTTGCACAAACATAAAAAGATTAATTTGACGATTGTAATTTCAGGGAAATTGACCTCAACGACTCGGTGCTCAAATATAATTTGTATAACTGTTTAAAGTTTAGATGTTTGTGTTTGTAAAAATTCACTATTTCGAGTTTTATCAAATTTGTATAATTCTAGAATTTGTATTACTCTGAAAAACAGATCCAATTTTAGATCTACAATTGTACCCATATTTGTATAGATCCGTAATTGTATATAGTTATTCTAATAGTATATTTCTATATTTTACTTACACAAAATAGATAAGTACAAAAGTCTACCAACATATATAATACTTATACAAATATAGGCGAAAATAACTCAATTATACAAATACACGTGAATTATACAAACATATCCGTGAATAATGCAATGAGGTGTGAATTATAGAGTACTCGTGAATTATACAAACGAGTAAGCTATAGCTACAATACGTAAATATGCAAATTATAGCTAAGGAGCCTAATTAAGTTTATTATAATGGTTATTTGAGAAATTTTCCCCTAAAATATATACATATAAGCATGCTATATACCCCAATGTGTGTGTGTATATATATATATATAAATTAGTTTTCAGAGCTTGACTTTTTGCAAAAACATGTCATTTGCCAAGTAGAACAAGGCTTTGGTGCCCTATTTCTTGTATCATTTTTTTACAATTAAATATTTTTGAGAAAATTTCAAGCATAATTTTCGTAATCCAATTTGGTCGAAGTTTGAATAACCATAGAGACCACAACAATACACTGCATAGGTTGAAAAATAAACTTTTACAAAGATCATAAACCAAAAAAAAAATATGAACTTTATACAAGCATGAATTTATTTAAACGGCATCAAGATACACTTCACTTGGACCCAATTGAACAGTGAGACAAAACCAACATCATTTTTCCTCTAAAAATATTTGGCTATGAACTCATTCAGTATTATATATTAAATTTAATTTGTTGTAAGAAGTCATAAACTTCAAATATAGGATCCGTCTCTATGACTAGAGTGATGAGAAAATAGGGACACCTGGTAAGGTAGTTCCAGCATCGACTATGAACACATTTCCCGAAACATATTCTGAAGAATCGTGAATTAAATACCTCACCACTGATGTTAAAGCCGGATTAATCGTTCCCGAAGTTCTTAGAGGAATAGTTCTCCTAGTAACATTATTGAACCATTTATTTTGCATAAGCCCCTCTGTTATCTCTGATTTGAAATATCATGGTGCTATTGAGTTCACTCTAATCTTGTCTACTCCCAATTCCATTGCCATATTCTGCCATTCATTAAATATATTTGAATACTTAATGCAAATATAATTTTTCTTACCTATAACACTGTAACATCCGGCAATTTGAAATAACGATGAAGAGGCTTAAAATTGGAATTTATCATTTTTGGAAAGAATTTGAAAATCTGGAAAATTGGCTAAGTGTGGAAAATCTTGAATTTTTGGCCAACTTTGAGAAGCCATAAATCCTAGCCCAGGATGAGTTAGGTGTAGTTCCAGTTATGGTTGCGAAGCTCGTAGAATGATCTTTCCAACACCACCGAGTTTTCTCGATTTCGAGTTCGTATGAGTGAGTTATGCCTTTTGGAAGTTGGGCAGTTGGCAGGGAAATCCGTCCGAAAATTTTAAGGGCATTTTGGTCTTTTCCCTAGCCATTTCTTTTTGGATATATGTTGTGTTAGACTGATTTTTAGATCAGTTTTTGGTCCCATTTTAAAAGAGTGAAGAGTGAGGGTTAGGGTTTGAGAGAGAAGAGGAGGAGAAGAGGAGAAGAAGAAGAGATCAAGCAAGTTTCCGTCGTGGATATCGTCGGGGTGATCCCTATTGAGGTATGTGAGTTCATAAGGTTGGTTGGTTCTTTCCCCCACCCTACAAACTCGTTTTATTGCCAAAGAAGGATTTGGTATTGTTGTGAAGTTGTTGGTTGCGTTGTTGATGTTGTTGTTGGTGTTGTTGAAGTCCCTTGTTATTTTGGGCATGTTTTTGGTTGTGTTGCTTAGTTGAATCTATTGTATGATGAGGGATTTTGTGCTTCCAACTGTTGGGGGCTGAAAACTTTGTTATTGGGAGGGTTTAGACTTGGAGAAAAGAGGGAGAAAAGTCGAGTTTTCTGGGGATAGGGGTGGCGCGTCGCGCCTGCCAGAGCGCCCCAAGAAGTGTTCTGAACTTCACCCCTTGGGGCGCCGCGCCTCTCAGAGCGCCAGTAAGGCCCCTCTGAACTTCAAGGGCTGGCGCTCCGCGCCTTGCAGAGCGCCAAAGACACCAATCTTCCCTATTCTTTCCCCACTTTTCCATGCATGTTCCTAGGTATTGTACCTATGTTTCCTAGTTGTTTCCAACACTTCAAGTTGCGTTTAAATGTCAAGAACTCATCCATAACATGTGATTATATACCTTGAATCCATAATTCAATTCAAGGCGAGTTAGTATCAAGTTAAAGAGAAGTTAGAGTCAAGTCAAGCAAAGTTAAGAAGTTAGTTCAAGCAAGTTTTTTAAAGTTGTTCAAGAGTCTTTATTGAACGTTTTCACTTCATTCTAAGGCTCAAGTTGCAAGTCAAGTAAAGAGTAAAGAGTCACGAGTTTCAAGCTAAGCAAAGAGCTTAAAGTTGAGTTCATTTCTCAAAAGCTATTAGGGAACTAAGTATTCCCAAAGAAGTTCTTCAATGTTTTTACATTTAAGTAAGAAAGGAATTATGCTTTCCAAAAGAGCCTTTGGGCTAGATTTTGAGTAATTATCTCAACTAAAGAAAATTGTGTTTAAAACACTTATGAGCTAAAGTATTTTGGGAGTAGTATCGAGCACCGAATTGGGGACGCGAGTTCATATTAACTCAACTCTCCATAGAAACCATGTAGCCAACATGGGATTAACGGGTCATACTTTTTAGATGATTCTGTAAGTTTAGCTAGTGGATCCACTTAGAAAAGTTAGCTTCCTATATCACGACAAGGTATAGGATGGTCCTCGGGCAACGTGAGGTAAAACGTTGTATCACTAGCTTCCTATATCACGGCGAGGTATAGGATGGTCCTCGGGCAACGTGAGGTAAAATGTTGTATCACCACTTAGTTTCATAGTGGTGGTTTGTCGGTTAGAGAAACTCCCATAGTAGAAAGAGCTTGGTTCCTCGAGGGTTCTGCTTAGTGTGGATGAGGGTATGGGACTTCATTCATACATTGCACAAGTAGACCTTGAGAGGAAGCATGGTATTTTCATGATATTATAAATATGATTTTTACGTCATGTTTTAAGAGTTTTACAAGCTTTATATATTGCATGTGTCTTATTGCTTTATATATTGAGTTCAGTCT
>JAJOOO010003156.1:0-24229 GCA_029582685.1 Solanum piurae | reverse complement strand
TGTAAACCAAGAACAAGCTAAACGAATCCGGAAAGGAAAGGATCAAGTTTCTTAGGGTTTCAAACTTATTTTGAGGTAGGTGATGGTTATGATTCTATAATTGTGTGATGTATACTTGTTATTGCTTCACTGTAATGCATGTGTATGTGCGAATGTTGCGTTATTGATCAAACTAATTGTAAATGAGCATGAACGAACAACTATGTTCCATGAATCCTTCTTGAATGTATGATTGTTGAGAATATACATGTGTTTGTGATTGTGGTGTGTTGAATGGATCGGTTGCCACGTTCCAGCATAACTATTGGATCGGGTACCACGTTCCGGTACACTAACAGTTTGGGTTTGGGTTCCGTGAGAGGACCAATGACGTGTTATAATGTATATTGTTGAGCATGTGATATTCACTGTTGTATATGTTCGGTATATTGCATGGTTATATTGTGGTAATAACTTGTTTATGTTACACTTAGTGGGATAGCCGTGTGATCCTACCAGTACACCGTGGTTGTGTACTGATACTGCACTTGCTCTTATTTTTGTTGAGTACAGGGCATCTTCTCGCGGCTATTGACAGACCTCGCTTAGAAGATCTGTGATCGTTCGAATTCAAGGGTGAGCTAGTTCGTCCGGGCTGCCTTGGATTCTCTCAAGTCTATTTTCACATTTCGGACTTAGACTAGTTCTTTAGATGTTTCTTATGTTAGTTGGGTTGTACCCATTTTCTTGTTTACACTTTGTTCATTGTTAGTAGTTTGAGTACATTGACTTTTAAGTTCTGGGTTATTTTTTTCCGCATTGTTTTAGTTTCGTTGTTAGACTCTTGTTGAAGTTTATGGGAACTTCATTATTTAGTTTTTTAACTTGCTTCCGTAGTTTAAAATGTTTTAGTTTTTAGTTAGTTGCTTGTTTAGGGTTGTAGTAGTGGTTCTCCCAACGGAGGGTTAGTGTGGGTCCCAATCACGACGGTATGGGTCGTGACAATATGAAGAAGATTTATCCACATCTCTTTGAACCCGGAGAAATTCCATAACAAGGTACTAATTCTCTTCTTAGTACTTTTTAAATTGATATGCTTGATGTGTTAGATTTTCTTGTTGGGTGTTTGATTTTATGTTACGCCCTTAGCTTACTAAGAATAATCTCATTCGAGGACGAATGTTCCCAAGGGGGAGATATTGTAACATCTCGCTAATTGAAAGAACTAGAAAGAGCTAGAATTAGAAAGAGTCATTTTTGGAAAGAATGAAAAATCTGGAAATTGGTTAAGTTATGTTAAGTGTGAGTTTTGGGTCAACTTCAAACGACCATAACTCCTAGCTCAGGATGAATTAGATGTGCTACAAGATACCATAGGAAATATCTTTGAATTATATTTCCCACGCCACCGAGTTTGACTAGTTTTGAGCTCATATGAGGGAGATACGCCCATTTGAAGTTGGGTTGTCTAGTTAAGGAAAGTCAAAACCAAATTTTTGGACGGTATTATGGTCTTTTCCATACCCAATTAATTTATTTCGTTTTTAGAGATTTAATTGGAGTCTAAACTGAGTTAGTTCAGTTTACGCATTCCAAAATCACGCTAGGTCTTTGAGAGAAGAGAAAACAAGAGAAAAGGTCAGAATTTCATCAAGATCATAAGATTTCGTTGTGGATTTCGCCAAGGATTCAATCCTACAAAGTATGTGAGACTTTCATAACGTTGGGTTCGTTCACCCAGGTGCCAAACATGTTTATTTCAGCGTGAATTCGTCCTAAAAAGATTGGAAGTTTGAATGTTCTTGATGTGTCTTCTTGAATTACTTCGTTCTTGAATTTTGGAAGAGATTTAGAAGTTCTTGAGAGTTTAATGTCGATTGTTAAAGTGTTTTGAGTTAGATTCTAGTGTACATATACTGGGTATTTGAACCTAAAGACAAATTCAAAAACAGAATCGAAATTAGGTGAATTGGGGCAAGAAAACGGAGAAGGAAAAAGTCGAGCAAGCAAGTCTGCGTCACCGACTTGCTCCCCCAGTGCACAAAAATCACCTCTGCATCGCGGAAAGGACGCGAACTCCTCTATTTTAAAAAAAAATCATGATCAAATATATTAATGCATCTCCTCATCGCGGACTTTCTCCCAGACAATGATTTCTTGATCGTTTCTCATGTTTAACTATCTAAAAACATTCCTAAACATCACGAGATCTTTCCTATCACAAATCATAACCTTGAATTCATAATTCAAATTCAAGGTATAGTTAAGAGTCAAGTGTTGAGAGTTCTTCGAGTCATTTTAATAAGTCTTGTACAAACCTTTTAAACTTGTTTTAACTTAAGCATTGAGTTTAGTAAAAGTAAGAGTAAAGTCCATTTCTTCAGAGGTTATACGGGAACTAAGTATTCCCAAGAGTTAAAATGTTTTCACATTTAAACAAGAAAGGAAACACCGATTTCCAAGAGAGCTTTTAAGCTAAGTTTTGAGTAATTATCTCAAATCAAAGAAATAATTTTGTTTTGAAAACATATGAGCTGAGTATATTTTGGGAGTAGTATTGAGCACCGATATGGGGACGAGTTCATAATAACTCAACGTCTCCATAAACCAGGTAGCCATCGTGGGTAGAAAAGGATCATATTTTTTAGATGATTCCTTAGTGCTTTTTAGCATAGACTAGTGGATCCACATAGTTGAGGCATTTTATATCATGGCAAGGTATAGGACAGTTCTGGCAACGTGGGCGAGACGTTGTATCTTCACTTTAGCTCGTAGTGATGGTTGTCGGTTAGAGAAACTCCCACAGTATTATTATATTACTTTATATGTAATTGAATTGTTATTGTATTTCTTTAAATACATTGAGTTGTCATTTACTGTTTTAAATGCTTTGTATGAACTCCACCTTTATTGTTGTTTTACTTCGCATTTGAGTTGAGTATCCCTGAGTTGAGTAAAGCCAAGGTAAGTGTTCTTTCCAGATTCATTTCAAGCTTATGTCATGTTTAGTTTTCCCCTCACCTACGCGTACATTCAATGTACTGATGCCAGTTGTCCGGGGTGTAGGCTCGGGGCGTGACAACTTGTTGCTATCTCTCTTTCACTATGTTAAGTATTTAATATTTTGATTAGACAGACCTATTGTATATAATCCTTTTTTGTACTTAGACGCTTTTTTACTAGGGACACCAGGTCCGGAGTTCGGTTATCTATATATTCGTCTTCTCTGGTGACTTTTGGACCTTTATTATATATTTTATACAATTATGTACACATCTATTTTATGGCTCTATTCTATGTCTTATTATGTTGTCCACAATAGTTACTTCTAGTTTTATTTAATTTATCGCATGTTATTCTATGCTTGAAGTATCATTTGTACAAATAAAGTTAATTTATACAGATTTCTCATAGATAAAGTATAATCAACACAGATTAAAAACAAAATAGATAGAATTAAATATACATGATTACACACAAAATCTAATTGAAGCCTTGTATAAAACAAAATAACACAAAAGCATTTGATCAAAAATAGCTTACTCGCAAAAGAAAGCAATGGAGAATGCATAGAGTGAGTCGCTCGTTCAATTTACACCCAAAAATAAAATTTGGCGTCTAGCTACACGGAGTGTTGATCATTTAGAACTTTGACAAATCCTAGAGGATTCTGCAACTATTCCAAGGAAATCCAATTTTTAAAAATTAAATAGACAAAAGTAGAAAATTATTTGTTTACCTAAATTTGAAGTAATATTCCCAAGTTTGGCGTAGGATTTTACTCGAAAATACTAGTTTAGGAGACCTAAAAGTTTCTCCATAGCGGAAGCATATCTACAACAACCATCATTCATGTTTTACACAAGAGAAGCACGATTTGCTTTTCCAGGATACTAGGTTGTGGAAATATGGGGATTTAGTCATTTTGTGAGAATTTCCGATGACCCGCCGGAAATCCCCACAAGATGGATGAATCTTCATATTTCCACAACCTAGTATCATAGGGATGCAAATCGTACGTTTCTAGTGTAAACATTAGCCGTCAACTAATGTAGAAATGTAGTTTATCTTAAACCCATAATGATAAATTTATACGCTAAGCGTTACAGTTAAGGAAGAGGATGAACTAATGGGCTCACAAATAATTAGCATACCTTATGGATAGACCCGACCCAATAAATAATTTCAACATTTGGTCTAGCTCTGTTTATTTGGATCTTCAATAGTAGAGGATGGGAGGGGGTAGTAGATGTTAAAACCTTGCAATGGTTAATTTTTAACAATAGCTAAATTTTTCCAACTTTTTCATAATTGGATAGAAAAAATTAATAAATTAATTTTGGGCTATATATATTAATGGTATTTTTTCTTGATAATTTTTTTCCTTTTATTTTATTCATTCTTTTAAATCGCATCCTGAAAAAAGTTTTGAATTTATAACTATAATTACAATTCCTCGGATAGATAGGAATTCATATAAGATTCATCTTAATATCTAAAATTGATTTCAGATTTAGTAAACTGAGGACCCCGTTTGTACATAACAAATAACTATGATTTGAAATCATGTTGATTTGAAGTTGAAATATAATGACCCTCGAGTCATTTGCTTATTTATGTGTTTCTTTCCTATTTTATCCCTTGTCGTAGCTTCTATGTTGTGTATTTGATGTGTTAGGAAGAGTGGCATGTTTCCCAAGGTAGTTAGGAGAGTTTTGGGTGGGACTTGCTATTTTAGAGCTTTTATTTGGAAAGGGTTGACTTCGATTAACATCCTTGGTAAGCAGGTTCGGATGGGATTTTCTTTAGCGTCGTTAGCTTGAGAATGTTGAGTTTGGTCCAGTAGGGCCCTTGGTTGGGACTACATAGTGGTTGGGTTGAGTTTGGGATGAGATCTTAACAATAATTGAAATACGCTAGCAAATTAATTTGGAGTTACATGATGGAAATTTTTAGAATTTGAAATTTGACTTGGGCTGACATCATCCCACTATAGCAGCCAGCAGGTCGGTCTAGCGAGCTAACAGGACAAGAAACTAAAACATGTGGAATTTATATTAGGAATCCTCCTCTTTAGTTGAAAAAAGAACAAATGTTGCTCCAAAAATCCTCCTAGACTACTTTAAGCTCGGGAATCTCTCTGTAATAAGTGCATATGAAGATTCGGTCTCGGGTCTCCATGGAAAAGCAAAAGCACTGACCCTCTCTACCACCTCCCATCTGAGTCGTACCTCTACCTCCGTTATGAGAAACCATAGCACCCCTACCTCACATCCGACAACCTCTTCATGTCTGATCTTTACCCGACCTCTAGTCTAAGGATCCAGTGATCTTGACAAATCTAAAAAACTAGACTGGGATTCTCCCTAACCCTAAGTAGGGCACTGCCCAAAAATATGATCCGGGTCTCCACAACTATAATCATACCTCTGAATCGGAGACTACTATGACGATCCAAAGAAAATAGTATAACCACCTCAGCCCACTGGTCTCTGTTGTAAACCATGAAAACTCTTACCCGAACTGTAGGTACTACGGGTTGTTTGACAACCCTCAGATACCTATATGGCTTCCTTACTAGTCCCCGACACTAGAAGGAACTACTCTTCCAGAGGGATCCCTTACTACCAGAAATTGACCGGAAGTACGGGACATGTTATCTCTAATATCTCTAAAATCCTCACGCTCCAGTAACTCTACCTCATTGGCGGTTCCCACTATGAACTAGAAGAAATCCCCCTCGCGGGATGCTCTAAATACTATAGAACAAAATGGGGTAGGACAATTCCCTCATGAACCTGTTAATCCTCTCTGACTCACTCGAAACGATAACTAGGGCATGTTTAGACAATTGAGAAAAATGAGTCTCATACTCTACAATTGTGAGGCTCTCTCAAATCCCAATCGAATCTCCTCCTTCACACTCCAAGGGACAAAACGTTCATAAAAAACACAAGCAAACACCTCTCAAGTCACTAGTAGAGATCTAATCGGTATAGATCTCGAATAAACTCTCCCCTACTCCCCAGCTGGGCCACGCAACTGAAGTGCAATATAATGAACCTGGTGAGACTCAACCAAGCTTACTGTATCAAGAAACTCTCGGCATGTAGACAAGAACTTTGTCACGATCCAAAACTAGTCATGAGTGGCACCCACACATAAACTCTTAAGTGAGCAAACCAACGAATTCAACCCCAAATTATATCAATAATTCAACTATGAATAACAACAATAATGTGGAAGCTCAAAACTTATTAAAGTAACCAATCAAATAAACCTCTAAAGTCTATTACATATTATCCCCAAAACATGAAAGTTATCACATCAAGGACATTTGTTCTCAAAATACCAAGTCTAAGAGTATTAAAGACACCAAAATAAGTAAATAAAATGGTCTATGTCCGAAATTTAAGGACATCATGCCATGACTGAGAGAAACCAACACGATCTAGAAGGAATAGCTCACCTAGAAATTTGATGTGCTGGAGACTGGCTAGAGTTGAGGGCGAGTTGAAGTCGATGGTACACTTTCTGCACTACACAAAAGAAAACGAAGAAAACACAAGTAAGGGTCAGTACAAGGAACATGTACTGAGTAGGTATCATTGGCCAACCCAAAATAGAAACTAATATGCAATGAATAATAGTATAAAATCAACTATGACACATAGCAGGTGGCAAGAAACAAACAACATGAACAAGTGACAACAACACTAAAGTAAGTATGTAATTAGTCAACAATATCAAGAACACACATGAGGACTCATGTCTCCACAGCAAGCTTATTTGGGAATTGAGTTCTTTGAGATTGAGTACATTACATTACATATGTATATATATATGTTTTCCTTTAATGTTACCGTGTCGAAACGTGACACCCAATCCAATATAGCGTGTCAGAATGTGACACGTGATCCCATAATATCATGTCGAAACGTGACGCCGGATCCAATAATGTTGTTAATTTATCATTTATTATCACCATATTTCACTTCATTAACAATATTTCATCAAACCTTCTTTATTCAAGGCATCATTTCGATAGAGAGGGTTCAAGATCATAAATTTCACGGTCTCAGGATTTCAGACCAATTACAAACCACACAACAACAGAATCAAGTACATAGAGAACTTCACAATATCACTAAATGCATATCAATCACTATTAAGAGTCTATCTACCAAATAGAATAAATCATAACCTACCTCCACTAAAGAACCAAAGTCAAGCAAGCTACTTCTCCAATACTATTCCTTTCTTCAATACCTCCGAACCTTTCCAATCTATCAATGCATAATTTGTAAGTTATCGAGTCTATAAACACTCATACTATTCTATGTCTAGCCTTGACCCATAATCCCACCTAATTCTATAATCAATTTCCTAATGTTCAAACCTAAGGGTAAGTCTTAATTCCTCCAATTAGCATAACTTTAATGGAATTTAAATAATTTGATACACCTAATATTTAATTACCTATCTCAATATATTAAAACTTGAATCAAAATAAGATAACTATAGAAAGAATTGAAAATTTAAGGTTAAGTTCTACCTCCGGTAATCCTCAACTACGAAAAACAAAACAAAATATAATACAATTAAGTCCCCAGAATCCAATACTCCCAATTCTTGTGATCAACATTGATCCTATAGGCAATTCGTCTGACATGTACTCTTATTAACTATAAAATTTCTCGTAACATATAAAAGAATGACGTATCACATTAATACTTGAAGAACAACAACTTCCAAAGATTATACATTACTCCTCCACCCACCAATAAACATGCAAGATCATAGTTGTAATTGATTAACGTATCAAGGCATTTCATCCAATACTAAGTGCCAACGATCGTTCGTCAGTATAATAACCCAACTACGTGAGTTGGGGTCGATCCCACAGGGAGTAGTACTTTCTTCAAATTCAATGATAAAAGTACAATGACAATCTCTTCAATCAAACAATTCTTGCACAATTAATGTTCAAATCTCAAATTTCGGGTTTTAACTACCAATCCAAATTTACACTCCAACACAAACAATCAACTATTAGAGTAAAGCTTGGGAAATTCATCAGCCAATTATTGAATCTCAACGAAGTGGATAAATGTTACTGCTCATAATGGGATAATTTGTTGTGGGTAGGTCGAACCATATATAAAGTAACTTTCTCTTGAACAATTACCTTTTTCTATGTTGAATTCTCTCAAACTTCAACACCAATTAAAAGAGGCCCACCTCGTTACCCTCATCAAATCCACTCTCTCGAGCTGGATACTAAGGAAGGATCACTTGTTTCACTATCTCGAGTTGAAACCAAGGAAACCCACTACTAAGGAAGCAAAGATTGCCACCTTGGTTCCACAACTCTCTCTCGAGCAAGTGAAACACTGAGATTGATACACTAAGTCGCGCAATTCAACCTCCAAACACAACAACAACTTAGACCCACTTCAAATTAACATCATTCTTTGCAACTAACAAACACCCACTAAGTAGATTCAACAATTGGCTTCTTGATCAAAACCCCAAGTAAAGGGTTTTAACCACTCATCTCAAAAATAAGACAAACAAAATCAATTATCACTCCCATAGTTGGGTACAAAATGAGAGTTATAGATGAAAATCAATTGATAATCTTTTCTCTTACAAAATCTTGCTAAAATCACTCCCTAAACCCTTTGGTAGTGTTCTCTCTCTAATTGGTTCCTTCCTCACGTTCTGAATGAGTTTCTCTCTCTAGCCAAAATTAATTTAAACAAGTCTGAAGTGTCACTTCTCAGGACTACTCGGTGAAGTAAGTCGGGTATCGCTGACGGATTGGTGAATTTCCGATTGCTATTCATCTCGCCTTCATTTTTCACTTTTTCTTGGTCTGGCTACTGTGACTTTAGGCGATCTAGGTCGGGATCGCCGAATGACTCCACGATTCGCCTTTATCCTTCCATCTCGCCCATCAGCACTTGCTTGAATCTTCTTTCATACTTTTGGCTACCTGGTTGTCCTTCGCCGACTAGATCGGCGATACGCTGCTCACCGAATTCGCCCCCATTTTAGCTCCAACATTCTGTAACTTTATGTGGTATCTTGGCAATTTGGAGATTTGCTGAATGATATTAGCGATTCGCTGAATGACATCATCGATCATCAGGTCTTCATTTCTTCATTCCTTTAGCTTTCTTTGTTCCTTTTTGCCCAATAGTGTCCATGCTTTGTCTCTAACTCCAAATACCTGAAACTCAAGGGTTTTCATCAGTTACTGAGACAAAATATGCATTTGAGGACACTAAAACTATCAAAATAAATCCCTAAAAGAGTCCAAATCGTGGACTCCTCATTAATTCATTATATGTTATTTAAAGCAAGAGAAGAATTGCAATTACCAGGATATCGGCCTTCTTCGATAGATGCCGCAAGTATAATTTCCTCGCCTCAAACCCTTATTATTTCTACAGAATATTTACTCCCTAATTATTATAAAAGACCAATTATAAAAGTAAGAAAGTGACCCACTATTAATGTTAATTATATCTTCTTGAACGACCAACTAAATAAATTATTAAAACTACCCGATTAATCCTATAATTGTAGTCACGAATAGTCCAAAATATCCATATAGAATCTATCGAAAGTATTTTATGAAACAAAAAGCTCTAGTACTCAAAACGACCAAAAGGGTCGTTACAAACTCATATGCACCCTTGCTCTTTCCACCCTGAAACTAAGGTGGATCCATCTTTCTGAACTTCTCATATTGTTGTTTCTCCTTATCACACAACACAAGAAAAGGTGCACCCTGGGATCCAACTCTGGTAAAGGATCACCATCAATCATATGACCCACTGGTGGTTATTTCTCCGGACCTTGGACAAGTGGAACTTAACTTTGGTCTAGGGTTTAAGCCCCCACTCTAGTCTGAGAACCCTGAAATGTGCTTGTTGCACCCCCATTTTGAGTAAAACCCTCTAGTACCCCCAACACTCTCAACAAGGTGTCCTGGAGTAACGATGCAATAGCGTACTCTGGAGGAACTTGGTCCCCTCTAGCATCCAACTCTAGCTCGGGAGAGGCACCTCTAACATGGCCTCTAGCTGGTGCCACCCCTCGGGCATGACCTTTCCCCCTTGCTTGAGCTCTACCTCTACCCCTAGCTGGGGGGTCTTAATAACATACTCAGGGATTGCCTGCCCTCCTTTACCAATCGCAATAGATCTCGTCTAGCCATTTGTCAAAAGAACAAGTGACAATTATGTACTAGAAAAAATAACCACGCACAATGAGAATGAATAAACAAAAAGGAAGCTTTCTAAAAGTCTTCATATCCTCTCGAATATAAGCAACAAACATCTTTGCGCCGATCCTCAAGAATTTACTAGACTTGGCTTGTACACACGTAGGACCCATGACTTAGGACTTTGATACCATTTTTCAAGACCTAAAAACCGAACATGATGACACCTGTCTTATCCCATCAAATCAGGTTAGCCTAAATAACCCTCAACAATGGTACATGCGGAAGTAAGAAATAAATTAAGAACTAAACATAACATAAGTATGTGTAAATCATAATATAACAAAACCTTCCCCAAAACATATTGTCACATGTACAAACACTAATGTAATACATTTTGAAGAAAACATAAGTCTGAATGTCTACAATACTAGAATATTAGAAAGACATAATCAAGAGTTATGTGATGTTTGCCGAGATGACTAACAACTACCTCACAAACTCCAAAAGTGGGCCTCGAATGAAGATGTAGGAGGAATGATCAAGAAAATCCAAAATTATAATTTTGGGTTTTGGGCCTATTCCCTTCCTATGTGGATAAATAAAAGTCCAAAGATTTTGGGTCCTCCTTCCTTTCCTTTGTGGATAAATTTAGCCCAAATTTGTCTAGCCCACTTTTGCCCATAAGCCCAATATTATGGTGAAAATGTAAGACTTTCTTTTAGATCTTATTTTAAAGAGAATCACAAGAGTTTTTGAGAGAAACCACATAGAGAGAAAAGTGAGAAAGTGCAGATTTTCGTACAAGCCCTAGCAGCCAATTTCAAATCGCGATTCCCGCTTCGTTTCTTGTAAGATTGAGATGATTTTTTGACAGCTTGTTCCTTTCAACTTAATATTTCATTGAGAACTGAGAGAGGCTGATTTGGAGTCATGTAGCTCCAGATTTTTTCTCGTGAACAGCAGCTGCTATTTGGTGATTTTACTCCTTTTGTTTCTCTAGTTTTTGGTGCTATCTTGTAGTTGTGTTGCTCATTGTTTGGCACTTTGTTAGTGACCATTTTGGAGAACACTTTGTAACTCTTGTTGATTATAGTGTAGCTTTGGCCTTGTGGGGCCTCTCGTATGTTGATTTATTTTTCTTGCTTGGTTGGTTTGTTTGCTGCCCAAACAATTTTATTCTTGCATTATTTCGTCTTCTCTTGTTTCAAATAGAATGGAAAGTTTTGACTTGGGTTTTCTTCCGCTATCTCCATGTCGTGCACATTTATTTGGTGCTTGCCTTTCCCAACCAAGTGGTATTTGAATGATGGAGTCAAATATGAGCAAGATGATTTGTTTGAATGGTAGTAATTATCATATTTGGAAAGGCAAGATGAAAGATCTTTTATTTGACAAGAAAATGCATCTACATGTGTTTGCTTCTAATAAACCCGAATCTATGAATGATGAGGATTGGAAATTTGAGAATTTACAGGTTTATGGCTATATCAGACAATGGGTTGAAGATAATGTTAGAAATCACATTGTGAATGAGACACATGCCAGAAGTTTGTGAGACAAGCTCGAGACACTATATGCTTTGAAGACTGGCAACAATAAATTGTTTCATTTGAAACAATTGATGAACATCAGGTATAAAGAGGACACTCATATTTCTGATCATATTAATGATTTTCAGGGTGTTCTTGACCAACTATCCAGAATGGGTGTAAAATTTGATGAAGAAATTTAGGGACTATGGCTTCTTAATGATCTGCCAGACTCTTTTGAAACTCTTTGAGTTACTTTGACTAATTCTGCTCCCAGTGGTGTTGTGACCATGGAATATGCTAAGAGTGGTATCTTGAATGAAGAAATGAAAAGAAGATCTCAAACTCATCTTCTTCTACTTCACACTACGATGTTTTAGTTACTGAAGACAGGGAGAGAAGCAAGTTCAGAGGTCAGAATGACAGAGATAAAAGTAGAGGAAAGTCAAAGTCTAGATTAAAGAATGTTACATGTGACTATTGCCACAAGAATGGGCATATCAAGAAATATTGTTTCAGGTACGAAATAGATATGAAACAACAATATAAATAAGGTGATAATGAAAATCATGTTGTTGTTGTTGCTAATGATGACATTTTTGTTTCTTGTGATGAAAATATTTTTAATCTTGTTTGTGATGAGTCTAGCTCGTCTGTCGATTCTGGTGCTACTTCTCATGTCACGCCCCAGAAGGAATTATTTTCTTCTTATACTCCAGGTAATTTTAGGATGTTAAAAATGGGAAATAATCATGAGGTTGCGGTTCTTAGCGTTGGGACTGTTTGTTTGGAAAGTAATAATGGTTCCAAACTAGTTCTCAATAATTTCAAGCATGCTCCAGAAGTTTGTCTGAATTTTATTTTGGTGGGATACCTTGATGATGAGGGTTATGTTAATACCCTTGGTGTTGGCCAGTGGAAGCATACAAGAGGTTCGATGGTGTAGCCCGTGGTGACAAGTTGTCTAACTTGTACATTTTTCAGGGCTCCATTCTCAAAGGCTCAGTAATGTGGTGGAGAATGATACTTCATCATTGTTATGGCATAGAAGACTGAGTCATATGAGCAAGAAGGGGACGGATAATTTGGCTAAGAAGAATTTGCTTTCTGGAGTGAAACCAGCAAAGTTGAAGAAGTCTGTTCATTGCTTAGCCGGTAAACAGAAAAGAGACTTTTTAGAGTCGTCTGACTTCAAGAAAGCTTGATTTGCTGGAGTTGGTGTATTCTGATTTGAGTGGTCCTTTTAAGGTAAAGTCTCATGGTGGTGCACTTTACTTTGTGATTTTTATTGATGATCATTAGCGCAAACTCTGGGTATTCTCTTTGAAGTCCAAGGATCAGGTACTTAATGTGTTCAAGAATTTTCAGGACTTGGTTGAGAGACAGACAGGGAAAAAATTGAAATGCATCTGTTCTGATAATGGTGGCGAGTATAATATCCTTTTGATAGATATTGTAGAGAGCAGGGTATTCGGTATCAGCAAACTCCTCCAAAGACTCCTCAGCTAAATGGTTTAGCAGAGAGGATGAAGAACTCTTGTTGAGAGGGTTAGATGTATGCTTTCAGATGCTAAGCTGCCAGATTTCTTTTGAGCAGAAGCATTTAACATTGCTGCCTATGTTATCAATGTATCTCCTACTATTGCTTTGAATTGTAATGTCCCTGATAGATTTTGGTCCGATAAGAATGGTTCTTATGATCATCTTAAAGTTTTTGGGTGTAAAGCCTTTGTGCATTTTCCTAAAGATGAGAGGTCAAAGTTGGATGTTAAAACTAGGCAATGTATCTTTGTTGGTTATGGTCAAGATGAATTCGGCTATCGTTTCTTTGATCCAGTTGAGAAGAAACTTGTTAGAAGCCGTGATGTTGTGTTCTTTGAATACCAAACAACTGAAGATCTTGACAAAGTTGAGAAAGTTGATTCTCAGAGTAGTGAGAGCCTAGTTGATGTTGATCCAATTCCTTTGACTATTCCACCAGTTGAAAATCTTCAAAATGATAAAAATCAAGTTGATATTCAAGATTTTGATCATATTCAGAATGACCAGTAACCCGATGATGCTCCAGTACAAGCTGATGTAGTTGGTCAGCAACCAACTATTATTGATGCTCCAGAGAGTTCTCTCAGAAGATCTACTAGAGAGAAAGTACCTTCATCTAGTTATTCTCCCAATGAGTATGTACTCTTGACTGACGGGGGAGAACCATAGGGTCTTGATGAGGCCATGAAATGTGAAGAAAAAGAAATGTGGTTTGATGCTATGGAGAATGAAATGAAGTCTCTACATGATAATCATACCTTCGACAAGGTATGTTACCTAAAGATCGAAAAGCTTTGAAAAATAGGTGGGTTTTTCGGGTGAAACATGAAGATAGTAACCTGGTTCCACGGTACAAGGCTAGATTAGTTGTGAAGGGATTTAACCAGAAAAAGGGAGTTAATTTTGATGAGATATTCTCTCCTGTTGTGAAGATGTCATCCATCCGTGTAGTTATGGGCTTGGCTGCAAGTCTGGACTTAGAGGTTGAACAGATGGATGTTAAAACTACTTTTCTCCATGGTGACTTGGATGAAGAAATTTATATAGAGCAGACGGAAGGGTTTGAAGTCAAGGGAAAAGAGAATTATGTTTCCAAGTTGAAGAAGAGCTTGTATGGTTTAAAACAAGCTCCCAGGCTATGGTACAGAAAATTTGGTTCTTTTATGAGATAGCAGGGCTTCCAGAAGACTTCTTCAGACCATTGTGTTTTTGTGTGAAAATTTTGTGATGGTGACTTTATTATCATTTTGCTTTATGTTGATGACATGCTTATTGTTGGCCATAATACTTGCAGGATTAAAAATTTGAAGCAAGAGTTGAATAAGTCTTTTGCTATGAAAGACTTGGGACCAGCAAATATGATTCTTGGCATGCAGATTGTCCGTGATAGAGATGCCAAGAAGTTGTGGTTGTCACGGGAGAAGTTTGATCATAAAGTACTTCGTAGATTTAACATGGACAAAGCTAAGGTTGTCGGCACACCTTTAGCTATGCACTTCAAATTGAGTACTAGACATTGTCCTTCCAGTGATGGTGAGAAGGAAGATATGAAGAAAGGTCATTATGCTTCAATTATTTGTATTTTGATGTATGCAATGGTGTGTACAAAACCAGATATTGCTCATGTTGTTGGTATTGTTATCCATTTTCTTTCTAATCCAGAAAGAGAGCATTGGAATGCTGTAAAGTGGATTATGAGATATCTTTGTGACAGTTCTAGTTTGAGTTTGTGTTTTGGTACGGGGAAGCCTATTCTTTGTGGTTACACTGATTCAGACATGGCTGGTGATGTTGATACTCGTAAGTATACTTCATGCTACTTGATTACTTTTGCAGGGGAAGTTGTGTTTTGGCAATCTAGGTTGCAAAAATGTGTTGCTTTATCTACTACAGAGGCTGAGCTTATTGCAGTTCTTGAAGCTTGCAAAGAATTGATCTGGATGAAGAGATTCTTGGGGAAACTTGGTTGTGCTTAAGAGAGGTATGTGCTTTATTGCGATAGCCAAAGTGCGATTCATCTTGGCAAGAAGTCTACATTTCATGGTTGGTCTAAACACATTGATGTGAGGTGTCATTGGATTCGAGATGTGTTGGATTCCAAGTTGCTTGAACTTGAAAAGATCCATACCAATGATAATGGTTCGAGATGTGATGACTAAACCTTTGCCAAGATGGAAGTTTGAAGAATGTTGCATGATCGTCGGGATTGCGGTTTCCTCCACATAGTCTTTAGGGGGGGAATTTTTGGGTTTTGGGCCTTTTTCCCTTCCTATTTGGATAAATAAAAGTCGAAAGGGTTTGGGTCTTCTTTCTTTTCCTTTGTGGATAAATTTTGTCCAAATATTTCTAGCACACTTTTGCCCATAAGCCCAATATTATGGTGCATATGTAAGACTTTCTTTTAGATCTTATTTTTAAGAGAATCACAAGAGTTTTTTAGAGCAGCCATATAGAGAGAAAAGTGAGAAAGTGCAGATTTTTGCACAAGCCCTAGCAGCCAATTTCAAATCGTGATTTACGCTTCGTTTCTTGTCCGATTGAGCTGATTTTTGGACTTAATCTTTGATTGGGAACTGAGAGAGGGTGATTTGGAGTCATGTAGCTCCAGATTTTCGCTCATGAGCAGCAAATGCTATTTGGTGATTTTACTCCTTTTGTTTCTCTAGTTTTTGGTGCTATCTTGTAGTTGTGTTGCTCATTGTTTGGCACTTTGTTGGTGAACATTTTGGAGAACACTTTGTAACTCTTGTTGATTATAGTGGAGCTTTGGCCTTGTGGTTTTTACTCTTCACACGGAAGAGGTTTTCCATGTTAAATTTGGCGTTTCTTGTGTTGATTTATTTTTCTTGCTTGGTTGGTTTGTTTGCTGACCAAACAGTTTTATTCTTTCATTATTTTGTCTTCTCTTGGTTCAAATAGAAGGGAAAGTTTTGGCTTGGGATTTCTTCCGCTATCGCCCTATCGTGCACATTTATTTTGTGCTTGCATTTCCCAACATATAACCTACACAATGTAGAAAGCAAGGGAGTGAGTACCTAACAACAACGGTACTCAGCAAGCATCTCTATTTGACCCTAAGTACAATAATACCTAACACAAGTACCCTAAAATTATGAAGAAATAAATGGGTAATGGAGGATTAGGGTTGAAATCACTTACCAAATATTTTATCTTGGTAAACCTCTTTCAAATCACTACTCTAGAGTTCTCAATGTTCAAAAATGGAAAACGGAGAAGAAACCCTCATTTTGGAAAAATAAGATTCTTCCCAGGTTACATGAAGTCCGCGAATGCAACCCCTACTCCACGAACGTAGAGGTTGATCACTATTTCCCTTCGTGAATGCAGACACTGCCGCACGAACATGAGGGTCAACACTGTGACACTCCGCAATTGCGCCCAAGACTTCACGAATAGGAGGCCAACAGCTCAATCCTCTGTGATCGCGACCAAAGCTTTGCGAATGTGGAAGATACAACACAAAGACCTTCGCAAATGTGGACAAGCTCCGCGAACACGAACGAGGCATCAGATAATAGATACAACAAACACCAATGCACAAAATATTCAATAAATGGGCCCTCAAGATTCGTTCGGAATCCTGTGTTTACAATCTAGATATGCTACCCAACTAAATTCAACGTTCTAGACTCAATAAAACCATCAAAACAAAAATTTGAGGTCTCCTTAACCGGGCACCCATTTAAGTCTCAATAAACTAACTTTCACTCAAAAAGATCAAATTGTCCTAGGAACCTCTTGAAAAAAGAACTAAGACCCTACCTACACCTAAAATCACCTCTTGAATCCAATGGAATAGTCGAAAATCTAATTCGAGCATTCAAACTCTGAACGTTGACTAAAGCCAATTCTTGGCCTAAATTCACTTAAACTTCCAACTCAAGGGCTCAAATCAACATAAACACTTTGAATCTGAAAACGACAACTCTTTTCGGCCAAATTTCGCATTCCGGAGCTGATGGAACTAACAAAATTATATTTCAAGACTCGTAGTTCCGGATGTTGACTAAAGTCACTTATATCAACTTAAGAGTCTCTAAAACTATAAAACTTTCAAAAATCACAAATTCTCGATCTCGTTACAAAACTAGTCTCATAAACTAATCCAACATGACTCGGACAACTATCGAAAGAGGTAAAATAACAATTTTCTAAACATACCTTCAAGGTCAGCACAATATTCTAGAAAATTTTCCCATTTTTTTATGATTGACCATTCAAATTATTTTTTATATCTTGTCGTCTTAACAATATTTCCATTGAATTATGAGTATTCATGTAAGTTATTATAATTCTGACACAATGAACCACCAATTGATAGCTTTGTGCAGTAATTGTGGCTTGATTCCTTGAAATGCACAGATGATAAATTGACGTGTGTTGTCATCTTCTAGAAGAATGATCATAGGGAAATTGCCTAATTTTAATTCCAACCATATGGCGAAAGACACTTAATGCAAATATTGATAAAAATGAGTAGTATGTGAGTTATAGACTAGTTGAATTTTATGTCGCACAATTAAATATAATTCAACAATTTTAGATTCAAACATGAAACTCCGAGGGATGGTTTCTAATTTAGTTATGAATAGATTTAGAAAAGGAATTAACACGATATTGATATGACATGATTATAGATTAATCAAAGAAAGTATACGGATTGCTCTAGGTGACGAGTTTGGGATTTTGACATGAGTATTATGTGAGTAGTGACCTTGCTGCAATTTGTTTTTTCATAACCTACATGATTTATTTGTGATTTTGAAGAAAAAAAAAATTATATAGAATGTTTGAATTTCATGTGGGACAAATTTTTTACTTGATATGGTATTGAACTATTTCTTGAAATGTTTATTGACTATTTTAAATGTTTTTACCGCTACTAGACATGTTTTACTATTTTTACTTGAGATGTGATTACCGCTACATTACTGAAATTAACATTTCTTGAAAAATAAAAATTGTGATAAATGTTTTTTACTAAGTTGAAAAGTATGATTTGAAAGAACTAAAATGTCTACTGTTCAAATGTTTGATTTGTGAACTTTAAAGTTTATTTAAAAGATATAGTTTTGAAGTAGATAGACCTCTGTAGATTCCATAGCTAATGATGGATTCATTAGACTATATTACACTACTAGCATACAGTTATTGATTTTTCTTTAATATGGACCTACTATTTTATCTAACTCCTTGACAAGGGATCAAAAATTAGAGTCTATCTCTCAAGGTAGCGAGCCATATGTGTGATTCAATTAATGTAAAGTTATAATTAATATTTAATGAAGTGTAAATCTCATCAATAAAATATGATTATTTAATGGACGTATCATATTAATTAATATAAGTCAAAATTTTTATAATCCACTCATAAAGGTTACAATATATTATCTACACCTTTTTCTTCGCATACGATGATTTTGGTAATGTAAGATTAAGGCAAGGAGGTAAAAACTAATTTCAATTAACGTTTTCGTTTGTGATAGTGTTTTCCGCTTTAGATACATTTTTTGTAATGTTTTTTCGTAAAATTTTTGTGTTCATAATCCTGATGTAAATTAAATTAAGTTATATATGGTATCAGAGCATGATTGATTTTAACTGATAATTAATTTTCATCAATAAATTTTTAGAATTTATGGACTTACATGTATATCATATGAAGAATAATTATTTGTTATTTGCTATCATTATAAAATTGGGCATTTATGTGCAGATACACAATACAATTTTTGTTTAATGATGCGATAAACTAGAAAAATACAAAATTTGTATGCATACGTGTTCTTATATCTTGTTCATCTTAAACTTTTGAGATGAATAATAGGATTTGTGTAAAGAGGCTAAAGGCAAATGAATTAAGGCCGATCAAGTTCACTCCCTTAAGCTAAAATGTCAAAATCATGGTTGTCGCCTTAATGTCTAAACAGTGGAGGAGCCAAAATTTCTCCTAAGCGGTGCCAAAATACAAAGAAATAAAATTGTATAGAAGCCAAGGAGTATCAATATATAATATATATACATAAAAAATATTTTTATTCTAGTTACACAATGTAATTTTTCGACGAAGGGGTGTCGACGACACCCCTAAACTACCGTGTCTAAAGACGACATGCTTTGGCACTGAAAAGTCTATATATCTTATAACATGTGCCTATGTTATAAGGTTTCACCTAAAGCTGGTTAGAGAAGGTGGACATATAGTTCAAGATTGATTGTTGAGCTCCCGAGGGTCAATATGATCACCTCCAACTGTAAGATGGTTTTCCATGGATGAAGCCTCTTTCAAATTGCCCGGTCACTTGCCACTCCTACAAGAGTTGGCATTCGATGCTCTTAATGATCTATCGAGGATGGGATCCTTCATTCTTTTCAAGTTGCCACATACATTTCTTTGTATTCGATTTTACCACATATCATGGTGTGGTTCACTCCTTTTACTAAATTCGAGTTTGCCCTATACAAATTGATTATGATTAAGGTCGTTCAAAGAAAGGGTTTTGAGGCAACTAAATGCGCCACTAAAATCAGAAATTCTTATGGCAACACTACTGTCTCTATGCTAAGGATATTTTGGCAACATTAGCCAACAACTTTTAGTCACATAAAAAAGCCTAGCTAATTTCTTGTAATGTCAAAACAGTATTTAATTAATCTCACAATTACATACGGGGGGGTTTATCTTTCTTTCTTTCTATTGTCATGTTCTGATTTGTAAATTAAGGGTGTGTTTGGTATGGAGGAAACATTTTCTGGAAAATGTTTTCCAATTTTCCATGTTTGGTTGGCTTAAATGTTTGGAAAATGTTTTTCAAATCAACCTATTTTCCTCAAATATAAGGAAAATGACTTCCCTTCCAAAATTGAGGAAAATGTTTTTCAAGACTCTACTTCATCCTTTTTTACCCGACCCTCCCCATTCAAAAAAAATTAAATTTTTTAATTTTCTTATATTTTAAATTTCAAATATATTCTTATCCCTACCATTAACCCAGCCCCCACCCCTCTCAAACAAAAAAAATAAAATATATTTTTGAAAAATGTTTCAAATTTAAGATTTTTTTTACCTTATCCAACCCCTACTGTCACGACCTGAGTTTGCACCTTGGATGTGACCGGCACTCGAGAACCATTGTTGGTCCCCAAGCGAACCCTCATCTTAGCTGACTACAAGCGGAAAACTAACTCAAGCATATAAAGCTTAAGACTGGATAAAATTCATAGAATTCAGATATAAAGTTTTAACTCAAATGATTAACTCTGAATATAATAGAATATTCAACTAGCCAAAATAGGCAACTCAAGTCCTTAAAAAAATTACAAATAAATGAACAGACTTCTCAAACTCTATTGTCTATCTATGAAGTCTCTACTATTACAGATAGATAACGGGACAAGACCCACGACATCTCAAAACTACTAACTGTAAGATAAAGGTGAAGTCCTCCGAAATATAAGAAGGCTCACCAAAGCTGACTGGAATATATATCACATGACCTCAACGAAACGCCTGTTGATGATCATGAATACCTGTATATGCATCATGAAATGATGTAGGCCAAATGTCTTAGTACATGGAATGTACGAGTATTTAAGGGGAATTCTAAAGCATAAACATAAGCTTGATCTGGTGGAAAAGAAGCATACGTACCTCTTCTCAACTCAACTCAAAGAAACATAGTTCAACTCAACTCAGAGAAAAATAGGGCTCAACTTTGAGAAAAATAGGGCCCAACTCAATAATAAAAGACTCAACTCTATTCAATATAAAGCAGTAGTATAGATGCATTATAAAGAAAATCTTTTAAAACAGTAGATAGCAACTCAATATATTGAAAAATACAATAATACTTAGTTTGTATATAAAAATACAAAATAACTCTGTGGGAGATTCTCTAACCGACTATCATCACTATGAGATATGTGATGATACAATGTCTAGCCCATGCAGCCAGAACTGTCCTATACTTTGTCAGGGTATAGAACATACTCACTAAGTGGATCCACTAGTCTATGTTAAAAAGCATTAAGGAATCATTAAAAAGTATAACCCTTTCTACCCACGTTGGCTACATGGTTTATGGGGGCTGTGAGTTGTATGAAATCTCCCCCATATCGGTGCTCAATACTACTTCCAAAATATACTAGCTCATATGTTTAAAAACATAACTCTTTCTGTGTTTTGAGATTATTACTAAAATATATTTCTCTTAAAAGAGATGGTACTCAAACTGCTCAAAACTCTTTTGGAAATCTCAGTTTCCTCTCATTATAAATGTAAAAACATTTACTCTTTGGAATACTTAGTTCCCATATATCATTTTAAAGAAAATGAACTCAGCTCTACTCTTCCTCAACTCAGTACTCAAGTCTGTTGAACAAGTTTTAAAAAAAATTGTAAAAAGACTTCTTAAAATAGGGTGTATGCCGAATTATGGACGTGAACGACTCAATTCAAGATTTTCAATAACCATGAATAGAACTCAATACTTAGAACTCAGTAACTCCAGAACTCAAGGTGTCAATGATACTACTCATCTCAAGAATGCTCGACTCAGAGGGTTCATGCAGAATTATGGGCATGAACTACTCAACTCTAGGACTCAATGATACTTCTCATCTCAAGACTGCTCGACTCATAGGGTTCATGCAGAATTATGGGCATGAACTACTCAACTCAAGGACCTTCATAGGTAACATGTAATAGCCCCATGATTAGGAATATAATCCCAAAATGATTAGGAACTCAATACTCAAGACATAGAACTTGAAGATACTACTCCTCTCAAAGCTACTCAATTTATGGAGTTCACGCGGAATTATGGGTATGAACGACTCGACTCATGGGTCTACATAATAATATGGAACTCATGTATATATACGACTCTTCTCATTCTCATACTTACTTTCTCAAAGCTTAGCTCAAATCGATAGTTGATCTTAAAGAATTCACAATAGAACTCAAAGACTTCATTTAACTCTACTCTTAACTCTTTCTTGAATTTAAATTATGAATTAAAGAGTTATGATTCATGATACAAAGGATCTCGATGTTAGTGTAGACTTATGAATATATTTTCCTCATTCTCGTACTCACTTGCTTGAGTCTTGAAACAAGTTATTAGAAATTGTAGAAGACTCCTCAAAAGACTCAGAGGGACTTTCTCAAAAGACTCGAAAGAACTCTCAAGACTTGACTCTTAACTCTACCTTGAATTTGAATTAGAATTCAAAGTTACGATTTATGATAGGAAGGATATCATGATGATTAAATGAGCTTTAGATAGTTAATAATGAGAAACGGTTGAAAAATACTATCTGGGGAGCAAGTCTGCGATGTGGAGATGAATTATAATGTTTGGTCGTGAAATAATTTTTTAAACAATGGAGTCTGCATTCTCTCCGCAACATGGAGAGGGAAATTTCACTTTTGAGGAATAGGTCCGCAACGTGGACTTGGTACCTTATTTTCTGCCTGATCTTTTCTTACTCGATTTTCGACCCTAATTCGCTTAGAATCGAATGATTTCTTTCCCAATCACTTAGATTCGAATACTCAACTTATGTACATGCTAATCTACTCCAAACCACCCTCAATTAACTAACTTTTATCTCAAGAACTCATCAAACACATCCTAATTCAAGAACTGAAACAATACTTTCAAGAAACAAATCAAGAACTCAAACTCTTCAACTTCAAGAATGAAACTTCGCTGAAAATAACATGATTGGCGTGTGGATGAATGAACCCAAAACTATGAGAAACTCACATACCTCAAACTACTAGGTTCTTGGCAAAATCTTGAATTTCTTGAACGAACGCTTGAAACTTTGAACTTTTTCTCCTCTTTTCTCTTCTTGAACTCTCTTCTAAAACCTTAAGCGTATTTAGATTTATGAAAACTGAAAAAATCAGATTTGTCCCCAAAATATTACTAAAATTCGTTTAAGCTGATTGGGTAAGGAAAAAACCAAAATACCCTTCATATTTTCGGGTAACTTTCCTTAATTGGACAATCTGCATATCTCCCTCATACGAGCTCAAAAATTAGCAAACTCAGCGGCGTTGGAAAGAGGATTTCAAGACCTTTCATTTTATATTTTACGGGTCTCCTAACTGATCATGTGTTAAAAGTTATGATCGTTTGAAGTTGACCCAAAACTTAAAAGAACTAAGGAATGACTTGAATGAATTCTATTTAATTCTTTTTGGAACTCAAGGTGCTATATATCTAGTGACCTGACCTTAATACTTGAGAAATTTAAAAAAAATCGGTAAAATCTTACTCACAACGAAACATGGTTAGAGTCTTAGCTAAAAAAAAAAATTTGGGTGTGACACCTACTAACCCTACTCCCTACCCCCACACTTATAAAAAAATTGTTTTTGAAAAATATTTCAAATTTAATTTATTTTTATTTCTTACGCCACTCCCCCGCTACCCCCGTCAAATTCTTTTATAAAAAAAAAAACTAATTTTGGGAAATATTTCAAAAAAAAATTCATTATTTAGCCACCCCCGCTGCCCCATCAATTTTTCATTATTACCTCCCCCCCCCCCCCCGGCACCCAGTAATTGATATGGAAATGTTTGTTGGCTAATGATCATTCACAACTTGACAAACTTCATCTTGCTTGCGAAGATTGGGGATTCTTTCAGGTATATATACATTTTAATATGAGGGGAAAAAAGTAGTTATTTGATTGATATCTTGTTGGCTTACATGTTTAACCTAGCTCTCCTTCAAAGTTAATTTCATTCATGATTCATTCAATCCTTTGAAGGTATATACACTAGCTACTAGATATTTTTGTAAAATTATATTATAATAACATATTTTTTTGTGAAATTCCAAAATCAGCTCAATGCATGGTGAAACTAAATCTTATTAAAACAGTAGGAAACTTTCTAATTTATCA
>JAJOOO010003155.1:0-20306 GCA_029582685.1 Solanum piurae | reverse complement strand
ATAACATCCATCAATTGCCTAATACTTTCCATTTACATTCAGAAACTTGGTGAAGGTGTAAAGGGCGTGTATATCTCTGTGGATGTTGACTGTTTGGATCCAGCACATGCTCCTGGAGTATCTCATATAGAGCCAGGCGGTCTCTCTTTCCGTGATGTTCTAAACATACTGCATAACCTTCAAGGTAATATTGTTGGTGCTGATGTCGTTGAGTACAACCCACAGCGTGATACTGCTGATGGCATGACTGCAATGGTTGCTGCGAAGCTAGTAAGAGAAGTTGCTGCCAGGATGTCCAAGTGACCTGCACTAATTCTCAAGGAAGAATTTGTACTAGTGTTTATTTCCCATTAGATAGGTGCTCAGTTTCTTATTGCAAGGGGAATTATCTCATGTCACTGAATGGGATTGATTATCTGTAAACTTGCCTCCTAAAATAAGCTATATATATTTGCAGTTCCTTAATTATCTGACACTTATATCTATCTGGTATGAATTTTGTTGTGTATGGATGTTTGTAGTGTTTTAAAAGGCATAGCCGTAGGGAAAAAGCGTGTAGTGTCGATAATTAAGACGTAAAAAATTGAAACTAAAATATTAAAAATTCAAGAGAAAATAAGTTTAGTATTTGCAAATATATACTTTAAGAGAACTTCAAACAGAAAATGTTTGAGGGCGTACATGCCCGAACAATTCAAGATGCAAAAGTGTGCATGAGGCATTCTCGAGGCACACATGGCGGATAAATCATGGCATAATGTTATATGGGGCAAATGTATCATCTATCCCAACGTTAATCCATGAGACACTCTGCTCCATGGTTGTCTCACAATGTTTAGATGCTGTATCGCCCCTAAGGGAGTCCCAGATTTGCATTTTAAAACATTGTCTTTCGTGAAATTCCTAACCGATGAAGTTGTCCCTAAAATAGATATTGAAGTCTTTAACTTGATATAGTTATGACAACTATACAAACTATTGCTAAAGACCTTCAGTAGGATTATTGCCTGTTCCAATGTTTAAAAGATTTCAAGTCTTGTACTAGGAGGTTATGAGTGGAGAGTGAACACTGCCAAAACATACAAATATGTCTGTTTTGTCATCAATATGATCTATGAAGCATTATAAGCAAAATCAAGATTGCAAGTGAGGTTTTGGCCAATGCCAAGATTGTCATAAAACATAAAACATTCAGTAACTAAAGCATGCTTTCTATTTAGTTTTCTTCTTTCCTCTTGAGTAAGTCTCCACAATGCTCAGCTTGATATTTTGTGTTTACTTCCTAAAAATAGAACAATTGTTGCTGAGTTACATTTTTCATTAGTTCAAGCTGTAGCTTCCGTAGCTTGTCCTACCTCTCGTTTTTCTAGTGCTATAGACTTATACCTCTTAGCGCACATAATGAATAGTACAAGATCTAGTGCAGTCAAAGCAGCTGAAAGGAAGAAGAACCTATCCAAGTGCCCGTCGTTTAAATTTGCAGGTACCCAACCTGGCTTTCCATGCCTTGTTGAGATCTTCATTACTACAGTAAGTATGATGCTGCATAAGTAGCTACCTAGTGCCGAAGAAGACATGGACAAGCCAAGCCCCATGCTCTTCAGACTATCAGGAATTTGTGATGCAAAGAATTCCCACTGAGCGACATAGATGAATGCTTCCCCTACTCCTACAAGCACATATTGTGGTGTTTGCCAGAAAATACTCAAAGAACTTGTCTCTTTCCCTCCTCCATTAGCAAACCTTAGTCTGTGTTGTTCAACCAAGCCTGCAATCACCATAGCTACTGTTGAAATGACCAATCCTATCCCTATTCTTTGTAGCTCACTCGGGAGCTTGGGCTTACTTTTGGTTAGTTTCACATACAGAGGAATCAAGATCTTCTCATAGCAAATAATGAAGGTGGATGTGCTTATGATGTCAAATGCTGTCATGCTTGCTGGTGGAATGTGAAAGCCAGAGATCATTGTGCTTGTGTTCATTGCAGATCCTTGCTCGACGAAGAGAGATAGCACTTGCACAAAGACAATGGATGCCAAGATTGTGCAGAACCATATTGGTAGTAGCCTTAGCACACATTTGACTTCTTCAACTTGTGTCACAGTACAAAGCCTCCATCGATTAGGAATTTCACTTTTATCTGGTAATATCAGCATGTCTGATGGGGTTATAACTGCAGCTCGATCAAGAAACCTATTCATACGAGTTACAATAATGTGTCATATATTCGAGTTGATGAAACTAATCAGCATTATGGAGAACATCACTAAGTATTAAGATCCAAAAACAAGGCAAGCTAAGCTTACTTGAAGTCATCTGTATGTGAGATTCTTCTGGTGCTGTCCTTTTCATTTCTTCCACGAGCTTCGTATAATCCCTCTCCATTTGTAGGAACTGTAAGCTTTGTTTTCCTGATAGACGCGACAATTACCTGAGAGAACTTGGAAACGGGGTTGCAACTAGGTCTAATGTGTCGATACCTAGGGGCACCACTTATGATTGAGAGCAGAGCAACAAAGCCACAAGCTGTAGATACCCAAAAGGCAAGAACCCATTTTCCCATATTTTCCATATACACCAAAAGTGTCTCAGCAACCAATGATCCAAGGTTTAGAGCAACATAGAAATAGCTAAAGAATTTCGTCTTGGAACGACTTTCTTCTGGATCCTCTTCATCAAATTGATCAGCTCCTAGTGTGGCTAGTGCTGGTTCTATAGAGCCACTCCCAAGAGCAAGCAGGTATATCGATAAATAGAACATAGTAACCTCGACTTGTGATTGAGGTTTACATAGCTCTCCCAGCTTGCCACAGCCTTCAGGTTCAAGCATGAATGTTTGAGTTAACAGAGACAATACCACCAAACCCTGCAAAAAGCCAGTTAAAGGTCGTCTAACCTGTTCAAAAACGCCAATTATTAAAAAAAGAATTGTGGGGCCAGAGTGGTTTATGGAAAACGCTAACTTACAACATTCATAACAGCTAGAAAGACAACAGAAGTAAGGTATCTTCCAAGATAGGAATCACTTAGGAAAGCTCCAAGTAAAGAGAAAATATAAAGTGTTCCCATCCATTTGCTGAACATGGTTGCTGCTTCAGCATTTGACTGCCTTAAGACAGTCTTTGAGAAAAGAACCATGTTCACTTCCACTCCAGTAAATGCAACTGCAGCTAATCCTTCACTCACTGCATCAATCAAAGAACAACAAGCTAATTAATCTAAATAACCGTCCACTCAACTGATTAAACTAAAAATAGCCTGCGAACATATATAATATGTGCATGATCATGTATAGTCATTAAATACTGGCTAGAAAAAGTAAACAGTACATCTGCCCGGCTATTTGTGTGAAGATTCCTATTATCATAAAGAACAATATTGCTTTCAGCTTATAGATTATGCAATTTGTAAAAAAAAACAAGTTATAACAACAGGTATAGTACAATTCCTCATTTTCTTTCATCCTCTAGATGTATGTTTTAAAATCACAAAAGAGTTTATAACCCTTGTTAAGTTACATGCAATAACATATTAGATTATACCAATGTCTAATAGTATAAAAATTCTTTACATCGTCAGTATATATATAAAACTTAAGTCCTTTTAGCAACTATGGCTAGTACTTCTAATTCTTTGTTTCCTTTAGTATTAAAAATATAATTAATTGGAACATATGATATAAGTGATTGAATGGAAAAATGTTGTGCTAATGAGAGTATAATTAGTAAATAGACCTAATAAGAGATATCCAGTTTTCCATCCACCGGTTTTTGCCTTGATTGCTGGTTTCCCATGCCTGTCTGTTGATCCATCTTTTGTACAACAATCCAAAAGTCTCTTTTTCCCTTCCTGTTGGCCATCCATGAAAAGAGAAATTACACTTCAAATATTATTATATCCTAACATGAAATATGATGAGGTTTCACATTATATATATAAGCATGCTCCCTTTATTTTCTACCCCACCCCACCAAAAATAAATACTATAAAAAAAATGTTGTAGGAGATTTTCTTTTGGTACTTGAATTAACTTTGACTTACTTTATTATTTTTCAGGTAAAAATAATTTATAATACTTGAGTAGGACCATAAAGTAGATAATGTTGCCATGTCATTGGTTCAAATTCTAGTAAAACAGTTTTTAAAAAGTTTTGAGTCAAAAAGAGAGGTAACTTTTATAGGATTTATGTCAGATATGAATGTAGACACAATAAAATTGAGATAATAATGAAGTCTAAATAAAAGTTGACAAAGTAATTTTGACATTTAGTTCCTTTTTCCAAAAGAAATTTTGGCAAAATCAAAATGCAAATCTTAACAGCAACTAGATTGGAGTAATTTTGAATGACAAAAAAAAACAAATCTGGTATTATATTCAGCTAATCTTGGTAGTGTAACTTTTTTTAATAAATCATTCAGTTTTTGGAATTAATTGGCCTGATTAAACTAAATTCATATAGTATAAGACTGACTCATTGAAAAAAAGGAAATTTTCTATATTAGATTATTTTTTTATATCAAAACTCAATCTCAAGACGTCTAATTAAGAATTGAGTGATCATATTTATCTCACGACAAATATTATTGATGGTAGAAGTAAAACCTTGCATATGTACGAGTCCATTTTTCACCAAATCACTATTTACCCCTAATTAACCTCCTTTTTCGAAAAAAAAACAAACGTATATTTTATATTTTGTTGATGGACACAATACAAATTGGAAAAAATGTAGTACAAGTTATGGTGTTTTAAGTATAAATTGGAGAGGACCAGGTTTTTAATTTGTTATTTGAGAGTGGAAAAAAAAGAGTTGATTAAGAAGACAACAAACACAATGAGATAATTAGTTGTTTATTTATAATTATAAGCTAACAGATGATCATACATATTTACTTAATATCACACGAAACGCATGCACGCAAAGATTAGGTGACTTTGCAATTTGGTGTGTTCTCTAATCCCTCTTCCGTCTCAATTTGTTTGTTTTACTTCTTTTTATATAAATTTATTTCAAAAAAATATATCTCTTCATTTTTTTGTAACTTTTTAATTTTAATTTTTCACATGACATATTTTAGACAACAAAATTCAAAACTAAATTTTACTTTCTTAAACTCTGTGTTAAATCAAAATCAGACAAACAATTTGAAATGAAAGTGTGTTTTGTATCTATTAGATGTACAGAATACATTTTAAAATATTTATTGCCAAGTAAATATATTCAAAACTGATATGAAGAGTGAAACATAAAACAAATTAAATTATCCATTAACTATAGAGAGATTGAGTAAAAATAAGGTAGGTGTGGAATCCATCATTATATTTTTGAAAGTTTGCATTTGCATGATGGGATGAGAAGAAAGCATGCATAAATAGAGCCAAATAAGATTTTTTTATTTTCAAAAAAGAAAGAAAGAAAAAGTTAAAGTTCATTTGTTTAATATTAATTAATTAAGCATGCCTCTTAATTTTTTTTCGTATCGTTTATTTGATTGATTAATTACGCGGCTTCAAATTGAATTCATATATAAATATAAAGTAATATTATGTACAAAGCTTTTTGTAATTTTGGTCACATAAATAAGTGACAATACAATGATGAACGATGATTACCATTAATTATTCATCATATTTACAACAAAACATTGATCATAGGAGTAATTCATATACCATACCCAAACTTTCCGGTTTATTTTTTTTAAGTTACTTTTCATATCAAATCAACTACAACGATGGATCTAAATCCTTATCTAGTAACAAATTCATAATTTTGACGTTGTAACTCGATTATCTATCTGATAAATAGGCTATGTGGTACTTATTATGTTCTCAATCGAATCGATGGACAAATTCGTTGAATGAAAAATAAGCTATCTATAAATCTTAATTCTGAAAAATGAGTAACTAAATCATTAAGACATTCTATATATATATTATAAAAAATGTACCTCGGATTGAGTCATGGTAACTGAGGATTCATCTCTGACAGCAGACATTTGTTTGAGGTCCATGGTTCCTAGATAACTAAAACAAGAAATTTATATAGATCAAGATGCAGGGCCTATTTTTGGTGTGAATGATATTGTGTTTTTTTTTTTTTCTTACGTGGGAACCATGCAAATCAATGTCTATTTTAAGTGAAGTTGGGATAACATAAAAGTCTGTGAAATTGAAGTGAGGATTTATAGGCAAAGAAAGTGAAAACATAGTATTGGCCCACAAGTTTGGAATATAGCTAACAAAACAGTCAAATAGAATTCAAGTAAAAATTCCTCTTTTTGCTCTATCTTTTCTGTTTTTGGAGATTGCTTTTGTTATTTACTCCCTTTGTCTCATTGTTTGTCTAATTTTCCTTTTTTACTTGTCTATTTTGACTAATAAAAAAAAAGCAAATTTTTTACCTATTATGCCCTGAATTATTTAATTTTAAAAAAGATAAAACTTTTTGAAAATCTTAAATTTTTAATTCAATCATTTCATAATTAATAGGGGTAAATGATAAACTTATTATATCAATCATTATTTTCTTAGTAGGTGTCAATTCAAAAGTGGACAAGTAATTAGAGACAGAGAGAGTATTACATTAATTTAGATATACTCCCTTCATCTCAAAATAAGTGTCATCTAAAAAAAATTAGCCCAACATAAAAAGAACTAAAGTTAATTTACATAACTACATATCTTAAATTTTTTAGGAAAAATTCTAGATTGATCTATTGTACTCCCTCCATTTCATATTAATTGAATTTTTAGGTGTTTCACACCCTTTAAGAAAAGTAGATTAAGACATAAATTGAACATAGTTTTTCATTTTTACCCTTATTAATTATTGTCAAATTTATTGAAGTCATCACATTGAAAATTCAAAACTACGTTAAAATTGGAAGAACACTCTAAAAGTAATCTTGAAAACTGAACAATTAAGTTAATTTGAAAAATAAAAAATGCCTCAAAAATTTAATTAATATGAAATGGAAGAAAGTAATATTTTAGATATTTGTCTTAAAAGATAGATCTAGGAGTTTTAGATCCATGTTAAGATAGTTATAGAAGGTAAAGTAATCCAATTTTTCTCGAATATATTCAGAATAATTTCTAGAAACATTCTAGACGAGTAGACATGGCAATAGACATTTGTAATCGATTCTAGCTATTCCTTTACAAAGCTCTCTTAGCCAAAATCCTTTTTTTCATTTCTAAAAAAATAATCTCTTTTTTATATATTTAGTGGAGTAAGTTCTTTTAATTTTACCTAACAAGTTTAACATTTCAAAATTTTAAAAATTATATTCAATCCTTTGTCTACCCTTTTGTTTTATCCCTCTCTAAGTTTTTCCCTTTATATTTTTGGTGGTTCAAACTTGTAACTACAAAATCGAAAGTAAAGAGTATAAACAAGTCTTTTATATCTTGTGGAATGTGTTTCTTATTTATTGGTGTCTTTCTAAAAGTGGTATATATATTTGACACCAAAGTTGAAAGCATTTCAGTCTGTAATTCCTTATATTTTTCAATATTTACTTCAATAATCTTTGCAAACGTTTAAATTGAGTTTTGTACCTACAAATAACATTTATCAGAATATTACAAATATATAAGGATAGTTACTCTTGGAATAGTTTAGAAACGTTTGATCATGAATTTTTAAAATTATTTTTAAGGTTGAAATTCAAAAAAATATATTTGATCATAAAATATTGAAATTAACGAAAACATGACCAAATACCTACTAAATGTTTTAGCGGAAAATAGTACATACAGTGGTAATATAATGATTAGAAGATGGCCTTTTGCTTAGTGTATTTTGTCGTATGCACGGACAGTAGTACTTATCATCTTTGTCCTCAGCTAATCATCCAAATTAGTACTCTTAATAACAAATGACACAAAAGATTAATGTCATAATTTTCCCTTTTCATGCGTAGAATTAAGCTTCAAAAATTACGGTCTTGATATACAACGAATACAATGTGACCAAACTTTAGTTTTTCTTCATTTATTTAAATACTTATTTGGAATTTTAATTAATTTTTTAAAGGTATGTAGATTATATAATAATCTAACAAGTAGTTATATAAAGTACCATTTTGGTCATTATCTCCACATATTTATGCATTTACTTGTTGCCCCTTAATTCACATTAGTTCAATGTTGGACTATTTGGTCATAAGCTCTTGTAAATGAACCTCCACATGTAATCATATTGTGATTGTTGCATATCCACTTTTGTTAAGAAAAAATTCATAAAAATCTTTTAAATTCACATTTACGGTTATATACTATACAAGTATATTCCAGCTAAAGTATAAAAGTTCACAAAAAATATGTTTGCTTAATATCACACGTCAGTTAAATACTATACAAATATATTCCAGCAAAAGTATAAACATTTTTCCTTCTTACGATTTTGTGGATCCCATGAAATATGAGCAAGTTCTTCCTTTTATTTTTTATACGGATAAATAGACAAAAAAATTACAAAGTGAGAAATCAAACTCTCATCAATTAGGTGACAAATACAACCAACTAATAAGAGAGAATTGCTCGAACATAAGCCAAGTTAATTTGGAATATTTTGAAAAATAAGTAATATATCAAATTAATAATAAGTCAAATAGTCAATAAGTACTATTTGATGCTCAAACAGACAAAATCCATGCAAGCAAAGGTGTGTTCTGAAAAATTAAGGACGTTTAGTTAGGAAATTGAAAAATTAAGGGATGAGTTTTGCAAAATCTGAGCATTTAGTCAAAATGCACAACTACCCTCAAACCTCAACAACCCTTGATGGCTTTTGAAGAAAAGAATTCAGAGACAAAAGGTGGTTGGTGAAGCTGACATTGGACTCTTATGTGCTTAATTGCCTAACCTCATCTCCCTTCAATCTACCTACCATAACCATTTTCTTGGTACACTTGAAAATTTCTCAAAAACAAGCCAAAATTTGGTCTTCAAACAACTCTAGAACACAGAGAGAGTGGAAAAGCTGAAGTTTTTGAGAAGAAATGGCACAGATTAGTAGCATGGCACAAGGGATACAGACCCTTAATCTGAATTCCAATCTTTCTAAAACCCAAAAGGGTCCTCTTGTTTCAAATTCTCTCTTCTTTGGATCAAAGAAAGTAACCCAAATTTCAGCAAAATCTTTAGGGGTGTTTAAGAAAGATTCAGTTTTGAGGGTGGTGAGGAAGTCACCTTTTGGGATTTCTGCATCAGTGGCTACTGCAGAGAAACCCCACGAGATTGTGCTGGAACCCATCAAAGACATATCTGGTACTGTTAAATTGCCCGGTTCTAAATCCCTTTCCAATCGTATTCTCCTTCTTGCTGCCCTTTCTGAGGTAAAGCAACCAACTTTTTTTTGTTTTGCCCTTTTCTTTTCGTTTGAGTTTGATTGATGGATGCTGAGTTATGGGTTGCTATATCTTTAATGGGTTACGAACTGAATTGACTTAAAGATTTGGTCTTTTTATCTTTGGTATAGTTAGTTGAGTGTGTGCATGGTGTGTTTGGTCTGTTATTTGGCATTCTGGTTTACATCAGAAATGTTTTTTTCTAGTATTTGCTTGGGTATAAAAGTAGGTGACTTATAGCACCCAAGGTTGTGGTCTAGTGGTCAATGACATGAGCTAAGCACGATGAGATCTCAAGTTCAATTTCAAATGGAGACAAAACAATAGGGGATTACTTCCCATCTCGTCTAGCCTTGGTGGACAAAATTACCTAATACTTGTTGCTTGTGGGAGGCTGCATGTATCCCATGGAATTAGTCGAGGTGCGCGCAAGTTAACTAGGGCACCACGATTATAAAAAAAAAAGTAGGTGTCTTATGGTAGTTGTATATGGTTTAGGATAAATGGAATAATCTTTTGGTGATATTTTGAGGTATTAAAAGTTGATAACAATGACCATACATTGATTAAGACATGTAAATTAGACAAGAGCTAGGATATTAATAAAGGAAATTGCCCCATTTTGGTGGAAACATTTTCATTGAGGAAAAAACTTTCCTGAGTTTAAGGTAATCAAACACTAATAAACATTTTCTTTGAGATCTATCGTACCAAACATACTGAGTTTATATATTTGGTTCCAATGGTTTTGATACTTCATTTAAATACCATGTCATCTGCATTGAGCTTAAATATGTTTTTTACCACTTCAAGAAACGTTGGTATTTAGCTGATTTTTGAAGTGCTACTTGCAATACTAATCATATTAAGATAGTAAAAGACATCAATTGTTTGCACATCTTATTTTTTGTTTAATGTTTTGATTTTATTGAAATGATTGCATTTTGTCAATCTGTCAACCAAATTGATCTGCCAAATGTTCAACTTTTGTGGCATTTTGTTGTGGTTCTTGGGGATTCAGCAATTCCCTTTTTGAGGTTCTGACCCTACCAGTTTGGCATTAGGGTGGGTTACGCATAAATTTGGACAGTGTTTTTTTTTTTCTTAATTAATTCAAAGAGATGTTTGTTAGAGTACCATCATTAATGATGTTATGCAAAGCAATGCAAATTAAGTATATGGTAAAAACTGATGCTATAAATGTGAGGAGAGGAGCTAAGGGTTGAAAGAAACATGTTACTCTTGGTATAAGCTGTCCTAAACAACTGGGAACTCTCTTCCCAAACTCACGGTGTCCTGAACAACTCATACAGTATAATACACTCATAGCCCCCGAGTGTGCAACCTTTTTAAGCTGACAATTATATTCCTGTTCCATTGTTCTTTAATTATCGTGTACATTTTCATGCTTTCATATTCTTAATATATGTTACTTACAACCTTGTGCTGCCATTACATGTCACTGGCACTTGAATTTCAGGGAAGGACTGTTGTTGACAATTTACTGAGTAGTGATGACATTCATTACATGCTTGGTGCGCTGAAAACACTTGGACTTCATGTTGAAGATGACAATGAAAACCAACGAGCAATTGTGGAAGGTTGTGGTGGGCAGTTTCCTGTCGGCAAAAAGTCTGAGGAAGAAATCCAACTATTCCTTGGAAATGCAGGAACAGCAATGCGTCCGTTGACAGCAGCAGTTACTGTAGCTGGAGGACATTCAAGGTCTTTCAATCGTTCCTTCTTCGTACCTTTTGTTTTTGTCTTCTTTGCTTTTTTATTTTTTCTTCTGTTTTTCCAGTGTTGTTTCTTTGTCTTTTTTTGTTTTTGTTTTGGGGCTGTTTCTTTTGAAGTGATTTTGATAGTCTCATGAATTTGCATTTTTGGGAATGGTGGTAAAACTTTTGAAATGTACATCGATAATTTAATCTTTTTTGGTTAGATAATAGTTGCTGCTGGTGATAAATTAGATGTCAGTTAGCTCCTCAAAGGTTGAGTAATCTGGATGTGGTGCTTTGAGAGCTTCAGAAATGCATGCATACTTTGTATGTCATGTGTTTTACCATCTTTCTCAACGTGACAGAGAACAAGACAGGGAGCGAGCATATTTTTGTTTGCTTCTTCTTTAGTTAGAGTTGTTTCTTTTTTGTTTTTGTTTTTTGGTCTAGAAAATATTACCTTGTGGTAGGAGATAACTCCATGAATAATTGTGTGCTACAGATATGTTCTTGATGGAGTTCCTAGGATGAGAGAGAGACCAATTGGTGATTTGGTTGATGGTCTTAAGCAGCTTGGCGCAGAGGTAGATTGTTCCCTTGGTACGAATTGTCCCCCAGTTCGAATCGTCAGCAAGGGAGGTCTGCCAGGCGGGAAGGTGAGGATTATAATTTTATTATGTATAGTGTTAGTAATTGGTAGCCTGTTACTACAATTGTCTTAACTAGGAATAGTATTATCACAATGATGAGTGGTGTTTTAAATGCAATGGCGTTTTTCTTGAAAAGTTAAATACATACCTTAAACTTCAGAGAAACTGGCTTACATTATCTTAATTTAGATCCTGAGTAATAAAGCCAAAAGACCCCTCTCATCAGTTGGATACAATGAGTTACAGAAGGAAATGAGTGGTGGTGAGACTTGAACCTGAAACCTCAACCTTGTTCTGGTACCATCTTGAATTATGTGTACAGCCTCTCTAAAAAGCTTCAGCTATAAGAGAGGGGACACTTATATTTCATTTGATTGTGTTGTAACAAATATATTTTTTATCTCCATCTGATTGACCTTCATTTTCTTTCATTTTATACTTTTCTTAGAACTACTGACCTTTAAGTCCAAGAACAAGCATGCACTCTCTCCCTCGTGCCATAGAGTAAATTAGTTTATAGTCAATATATTTTTCTTGCATGTATCAAGCTCGTATGATAACAAGCAATGCAACTCTAGTATCTATCCACTTAACGAGAAGTCCTAAATGCGAAAGGCAGACTTCCAATTTTTCAAGTAACTTGCTGTCCTCCTTTGTTTTGTCTTTGTTTCCTCCAAAAGTCTCTTGTCCTCCATTTGATCTCTTCCACATTCCTTGTCGCTGCTACTAAATTAAAGAAGATACATTTGATTCTGCAATAATTTTTAACTTTATATTGATGAATCATGTTCATATGTTGTCTGTGGTTTACTTGCTCAGCTTCTTTCCTAGTATGGAAAGATGTAATATAGCCGTTTTTGAGTTCTTGCTAAGTTATACTCCCTTCATATCTATCAGGTAAAGCTCTCTGGATCCATCAGCAGCCAATACCTGACTGCTCTGCTTATGGCTGCTCCCCTGGCTTTAGGAGATGTGGAGATTGAAATAATTGACAAACTGATATCTGTGCCTTATGTTGAAATGACACTGAAGTTGATGGAGCGATTTGGTGTCTTTGTGGAGCACAGTAGTAGCTGGGACAGATTCTTGGTAAAAGGAGGTCAGAAGTACAAGTAAGTTTGCTTTCACACTGTGTTTGTGTCTTTAATAATCTGGTTCCACCGATCGATGAAGCTAACAGTTACGAGAATATCATAGGTCTCCTGGGAAAGCATTTGTGGAAGGAGATGCCTCAAGTGCTAGCTATTTTTTGGCGGGGGCAGCAGTCACAGGTGGAACTGTCACTGTTGAAGGTTGTGGAACAAGCAGTTTACAGGTATTTCTCATGTCATTAAGACCTTGGGGGCAATCACATTCTAGACTTTTCCATCTTGTGCTTGGTATTTGTGACAGCACCATAATACGTTCTATTTCTCTTCTATTCACTAGCTTAATTTTGTGGAAGTACTAAAAAGTAAGAGTTGCACAGCGCATGGCCTACATCTTAGTGTGTGCTGCATAAGGTAATTTTCTAACAAGGGACTTACTTTGAACTTTATGTTTCCTTTGTGAAGGGGGATGTTAAGTTCGCTGAGGTCCTCGAGAAGATGGGGGCAGAAGTTACATGGACAGAGAACAGTGTCACGGTTAAAGGACCTCCAAGGAACTCTTCTGGAATGAAACATTTGCGTGCCATTGACGTGAACATGAACAAAATGCCAGATGTGGCCATGACTCTTGCTGTAGTTGCACTTTTTGCTGATGGCCCTACTACCATAAGAGACGGTATGGCTAACCTTGTTTCCCTGGTATCAAATCTTATTGAAGCACTTCGTTTTGATTAAGATATAATTCTGAAGCGATTGGGACCTGGGACACTATTCTTCAATATGAGAGCATTTCCCTGCATAATTTGTTTTAAAATGCCGTGATAAGCTGACTAAAATGTGCAAAGAGGTTTTCCTGGTAGTTTAGGGGTCTGAGCAGAAGGGAAGAAAATTGTCGTAACTTTTGCAATTTCTTGTTAATACAAGAGGAATGGCGCTCTGCCTCACCATTTCTGGGTTGATGCAGATACTTTGTAAATGTTTGATGTCCTTTGTTATGCTACCCCTTTGATATACTTAGAGACTCAATATGGCATGCATCATATAACTTTTTCTAGATAGATTTGCTTTTGCCTGTTAAAATTTGGTATTTATAACGGTTAATGCCTGTTGGGAAGTTGAGGGGAAAAAGAGAACATCCTTTAATATCTTTATTTTCACTTGATAAGTAGAAACATCCTTTAATCGCATCATCATGTTACCATTTTGCTAAATTAGGTTGATGAATTTCTTGAATTGAATTTTAAAAAGCCTCTGTGAAATACAGAACTGTCTGATGGTGTTCTTGTCGAGTCGGCTATATGCTATATTACATGGACTTGGGTATTGGGTATCAGATGTGATAATGTATCCTAATTGTTAGGCTTGATTTTTTATCTAGTTTCTAAAAGTATTCAAGGATCCATACAAAGTAACCATATCCATGTGCTACCCATTAGGGTGCGGTTAAAAGCAAATGAAGAGTTCCAACATTATATAAGCCAGTGATGGTAGAAAGTAGTATAACTCTAAAGTTTTGTTAGATATGAGAACTAATAAATTAAGACATGAGCTATATCTGTATGGATTGAAGATAAATTAGTAGTGTTTCCCGAGTCTGGAAGATCTTTCTAGTGCGGAGTAGATTTGTGTAGTTTCTCGTTGATGTATATGATTCACAACAACTTTAAATATTAAACTGTTTGAAGACCTTATGAGAATAAAAAAATAAATGGGGAATGAAGTATTTAAACGTTGCAGATGCTTCGCCATCATATTATTTCTCTCTTTCTCTCTTTATATTGTGCTAATACCCCTCTTTTCTCTGCTCAGTTGCTAGCTGGAGAGTTAAGGAAACTGAGCGGATGATTGCCATATGCACCGAACTTAGGAAGGTAAACGTCTTAGCTGGTTTCATGATATTTGCAGCTTACAAGCCTAGTGTAATGTTGAAGAAGTTCTTGATATTTCATTGCATCAATTATTCTGTTTTTTCTTACTCTTTTGACATTTCTGGATGAAACTTCAGTTGGGTGCAACAGTTGTAGAAGGGTCAGACTACTGCATAATCACCCCACCAGAAAAGTTAAACGTAACGGAGATTGATACATATGATGATCACAGAATGGCTATGGCTTTCTCTCTTGCTGCTTGTGCTGATGTTCCAGTCACCATTAAGGACCCCGGTTGTACTCGCAAAACCTTCCCCGACTACTTTGAGGTTCTCCAGAAGTACTCCAAGCACTAAACCACTTCACATGTAGAAGAAATTATTTTGTACTACAAGAGAGATTATGCACCAGTTTGCAACCAAAACGGTGCCCATACCGGAAGAGAAAAATGCTTTGATCCAAGCTTTCAACTCCTTTTTATTTGTCTACGTGAGATGATGTTCATTGTATTTGTTGAAGTTGAGCTTTTTTTTCTTCTTTTGATTAGAAGACATGTATACTATAGAGTAAAGAACACTTCCTTCAAGAATATTTAACAATGATTATCACCGTTTTAGTTATTGTATTTGGTATTCAAAATAAATTTGTTTCGAGGAGTTAAAGTAATAATTGTGAATATGTGATTTACGGAGTTGTGATAGCCCATTGACCCATATATTTTCACTTATTAAAGCTCATGATTTCATGTTTATATGGTACGATAAAATTAAGGAAAAACTATCTAATTATGCAAATATTCCTACCATATTTACTAATTTTTCTATAGTTTGAAATAATTACATATATATTACTAATTAATAGTTTCATACCAAATTTCAAGTCAAATATACTTAGAGCATGTTTGGCATTGCTATTGGGAAGCCAGAAGTGTTCTTTTTTGAGAAAAAAACACTTCTTTTGAAAAATTAAGTGTTTGACAAATCCTTAAATCTGCTTTTAAATGGAAGCAGAAGCAGTTTTTCTGCTATTAGGAAGAAACTAAAATTTTCTGCTTTATAAAAAAAGCAGAAGTAGAAAATTATTTTTTTAAGATTAAAATATCCCTTACATATATACATATTTATCAATATATCCCTTATTAATTGATTAACATATCTCATAAGTTTGGTTAATTTTCATTCAAGAATTTTATTTTTTTATTTTATCTATGTTTGATATTATTATTTATATATTATATTGTATAATTACTTCACGTATTATTTTACAGAATTGGAAATAAAAGTAACAACAATATTTTTGTAAGATTAAAACAAAGTATCAATTAAAGACTTAGACCCTCCCATAAAAGTAACAAATAACATTTTTTTGTTAATTTACGTATTATTTTATTTTAATTTGAATTTTTTAAAACTTTAGAGTATTATAAGAAAAGAAAATATAGCTAAGATTTGATAAAAAAATAGGTAACAAATAACAAAAATATTCATCTTTTCAATATTTTTCAACAATATTTATCTATGTATAATATTGATTGAAAATTTGAATATGTAAATTTTAACTAATTAAATAAAAAATGTAATTAAAGTTTTTGTCTTAGATGTTTAAAATAGTTTCTCTCGATAAAATAATCTTAATATTAAATGCATATTGATACTTCCTTTTTCGTAATTTAACTCTCAAAAGCATTTTTTAAAAAAAATTAGTCAAACACAAATTGCTTATCAAAAGCACTTTTTAAATGAATTTGTCAAACACAAATTATTAAAAATTTAAAAGCACTTTTCTGAAAGGCTATTTTAAAAAAACGCTTCTAAAAATAAGCAGTTTTTACCAGTAATGTCATACAGGCTCTTCGATACATGTATTTTTGCTACCAAATACATTCTAAAATACAAATATCCATGAAGAGAGGCAAGTGAGAGACTGTATATTCAAATACATGTGAATCAAATTAGATACATGTACCTGGGCTACCCAGATACATAGGGAGAGACTAACGACAGAGTCAAATACATGTGAATCTACTTGAATACATTATATTTGGACCAAAATCTGGCATGAATGGTAATTTTAAAAATCACAAAAAATACATAATTAAATGTTAAACTAGTGAAATTTATGTTAGTTATCGTAAAATTAAGGCATCGGATACCAATCACATGTTCTTTCAGAATGGAGTGTGACACCGGCCTATCAGAACCCACTAAAATAAGAGGGTCATGCTAGTTTGGCATTTTCGGCCTGGTAACCACTAACCAGGACAGAGTCCGGCCCACTGATTAATCGGCCCGATGTGACCTAGTTACACAACATATACAGTCCAAGTATATAGGTACTATATATATTTTGATTGACGTCATGCAAAACTTTTTTTTTTTTTTGGTTTTCCACCCAGTGTCCGGAGTCCACATTGGAGCTCCGGCTAAATCCGAATCGCCTCTGCAAGGCCCATTTGGGGGTGGCGCTTCCAACATGATTTTCTCCATACCCAGGGCTCGAACCCGAGACCTCTAGTTAAGGGTGAAACACTCCCACCAGTGCACCACAATCCATGTTGGTACGCAAAACTTAATAATTGCAAATCTCGAAGGCTGATAGATTATATGACAAAAAAGTTGCTACTAAAAGGCATAATCTTTGATATAATTTGATCAATTGACTCGCATATGAAAAAGTGATATAAAAGAAAGCATAAAAACTATTTTATTTTATTTTATTCCAAACATTTTCCATCAAGAAAAGAACAAATCTATTTTTTTTTTCTATCGAGAATTTCTTTTTCTAAATTTAAGTCAAATCCAAATAAGATAGGGAACTCAGGATAAATTACAGAAAATAAAATTAGATCAAGGTTATAATTCCAATATTTTTAAATGGTTAAAAATTATAGTAACTTGAAACTTAAGAATTTTGGAAGACTCAAAGTTAGTTACATGACTCGAGGTGAGATCCAAATCGAAGTGTTGACAAGAATGAATAATAAGGTAGCACATGATAGCTACTATTTGAATTGACAATTCATACAATTGTAGAGTAATTTTCCCAAATTTATTTTATCTATTAGTATTAATTTTTTAATCTTAAGTCTTAACAACTAGGAAGTCTCAATCTTAAAGGAATAATGATACATCATCTACCTTTTTTTAATGTATATAAGATTGCAATGTGCTCATAAATTAGCTTAGAAATTTCACAACACCAAAGATAAATCATACTATAGAATTGCCTAATTGGTGTCCACCTTTCATTTAAAATATTCTAGTGAGAAAGTATTTTGTTTACGTTTGATTGGAGTGTCCCTATTCTACCATCAAATGTTTTGATAGTATGAATAAAATTTTCTACTTTTTATTAGAGATTTGATTTCGAATACTGAAAAATGATAAAAATTCAAATCGATTCTTCTTTTAATGGATCATATGAGATACAAATATAAATTAATTAAGGTACCAAGTAGAGTGGAAACCTAATAAAAAAAATAAGAATATTACCTATTTGGACATGAAATTTTTCCACCTTTTTCGAAGGAATTTCTCATTTTATTTAAAAAACAGTGTTTGGTCATAAAAAATTCAAACATAACTTGAAGTTGTATTGAGAATTTGGAAAACACCCGCACATCCTTTTTATGCAATAACCCCCATTTAAATTACTATGTTTTATGTTTGAATCATATTTCATAAAAAAATAATTAAAATACATTCGAAATCTAACTACATATATTGCAAAAAGTATGACCATATACAATCTTAACTCCAATTTCAACTTTAAAAAATAGTACTTTTTATTTTTCATTTTCATGATCAAACGCTCACCGAAGTCGAAGATTAATTAAGAGTTGTAGTACTTTTGAAAGAATATTCGAATAAATATATAGTACTCTAATAGGGAAGAGGAAAATAAAAATAAAATAGTCATATGGAGAGGCAACCATGTGAGCAAGTTGGCAAATAAGTAAGGCAAAACATGTCCCAACACTTGTTCTCTTTTTATTTATAACCTGCTGCCATCATGTTCTATGCTTTATTACTTATTACTATGCTCACTACACATTCAAATAATTATTTTTAAAAAAACATTATAAAACTATTAAACTGTTCACCTCCTTTTTTGTTTTTGTTTTTTTTGTTTTTAAAATTCTTTCCACCGTCCTCTGGCTCTTCCCCTAAATCTCTGAGTCACAAGAATTTACTATTAAAAGATTATATTAGCTCAAATTAAGGTGCTCAATTAAGACATAGTAATTATTCTATAATGTTCAAGTGGATACATTAATTGAATGTCAAATGGTGTTATTAATCTTACCAAATTGGATTAATCAATAGATTTTAATGATGTGATCAAGTGATTTGACTTAAATATACCTTACATTTCATGGATTAGGAAGTCACATGTAGAGATAAGCAGACACAGTATACCAAAAATAATCTTTAACCGCAATTATTAGTGACAATTATATTTTAGCACTCTTTGTAAATACCCCTAAAGTCTATAGCAGTATTTGATCTCTACAATCATTAAAGACTTTTTTTGTTAATGTGCATAATTATTATCGCTAAAAGTTGTTTTTATCATAGTTGGAGTGGCTAGTACTAGAGTAATTTTGTGAGACTAATAATAATGGACATAGAAATTGATCACATGATACCTAACAAAACTTTAGAAGAAAAGCCACTGAATATAAGGAGGGGTGTTATTGAAAAAGAGAGTTTTATTTGCCTTGCTTTCAAGGTTGCCTTATTACCAGCAAACTTATGTGAATTTTCACATGACTTTGTCTCTTTTTTAGGTATTTGCATTAACTCATCACCACCTCACCCTCAATTTTATATACCTCCATACTTCTAGGGTTAGATGCAAAGTATGTACGAAAGGAAATTCTTGATGCAACGATACAAAATTGTTACGTATACAAAAGATTATATATTCAATTAAATTGTGAAAATAATCTCTCGAACAAATGAAAGTACTTACCTCAATTATACTAGTGCCTCTAATATTTATTTATTTGCATTTGGACTTTTTAGAGAACAAAATGAAAGTACTTACCTCAATTATACTAGTGCCTCTAATATTTATTTATTTGCATTTGGACTTTTTAGAGAACAAATGTCATGTGGAAGGATGTGAAAATTAAAATAAATAAACCAGCTTTTTTTGTCCTTACCAATAGGTCTCAAAAAATTCATTAGTGGGAAAGCGTATTGTTAGTAATGACGCATTTCATATATATATTTTCTCCATGTATTAATAAATCGAAGGTGAAATAAAACTTATTATAATATGTTTTTGAGAAACAAAGAGTAGTTTCTCTTTCTCAGCTAGTTGATCGATGGAATAAAATCTAGAAAAATTTGTATATAATAGCAAATTACTAATTCAAATTAAATGTTATAAATATAGTTTGATTTAATTGTATCTCATAATAAACTGTTGCTATTTCACCTCTCTCCTGGTGAATCTCGCTCGCCACTCTCGTTCTCTCCATTGCCTCTCTCATTTTTTATACAAACGCAAGTGTATAAAGTGCGTTTGTGTTTGTATAAAGCGAGAGAAAATTGTATATATACATATATTTTCGTTCCCCTCTCTCCCCTCTCCCAGATCTCGCTCGCCACTCTCCCAAAT
>JAJOOO010003154.1:0-19882 GCA_029582685.1 Solanum piurae | reverse complement strand
TTTGTTTTTAAAAAATATTTTCAACTTCAAAAATTCAATTTTTCACCCCTACCCTCGACCTCCCCCCTCACCCACCCCCACCCAAAAAGTTTGTTTTTAAAAAATATTTTCTATTTCAAAAATTATTTTCTACTCTAGTAAAAATAAAATATATTTCTCAAAAATATTTTTCATTCATAAATAAAAAACTAAAAATCTTTTCCGAAAAATATTTTCTACTCACCAACCAAACATGAGAAAATAAGTCAAAAATCAACTTATTTTCCAGGAAAACATTTTCTAGGAAAACATTTTCCTTCATACCAAACACACCCTTAATATATTCATATTTTATGCGTTGTTGCACATATGTAATAGAAAAAGAATAAAAATAATAGTTTGAACCCAGTCATTTAACTTTAACAAGAACTCTAACCTAATAATATTCATCATTTTTACAGGGAAGAGAGATGGCAATGGAGGTTGCACCATCTTTTCCGACTTGGGAAGAAATTGAGCTTTCAGAAAAGTACTCTTTTTTTTTGGGCTAATTTTCTTTTTTGGGTTTACTCTTTGATTCACTAAACAACAATTTGGTCAAATTTGTTTCTCAATTGTCATGTTCAATTTTGCAGTTATCTGGTGTGTTGTATGTTCCAAGAAGCAGCAACTTTGTCTTCCTCAATTATTGAGCAATTAGTTGACAATAATGCTAAAACTAATGAACACAATTGCGAATTGGGTGATATGTTGGAATCAGCTGCAATGATTTTGGTGCAGTCCTACAAAACATTGGGGAGGTACTTATTTATGCTACTTCCATTCATTCATGTATTACCTGCATTTTCTTATTCTATTACAAAGAATTTTAAGAATATTGATGGCCTGAGTTTTAGGGTTAAATGACAGTCTTACTTGAGAATTGAGAGTTGAGAGTTGCTTCATTATTAGCTATTACAAACTGTACTGACAGAGGAATTGGTTTGTCTTGAACTGGGTTGAATTGATAGTCTCGATGTGTTTGGTAGGAAGGAAATTGCTGTTCAGGAAAATAAGTGTTTCTTTTTACTTATTTTCTTGTGTTCGGTATGTAAGCAAGAAATATTATACCAAAAGCATTTGTAAATAACAATATCACTATGGGAGGTGGGGTGGTGTGTAATAAACCCATATTGTATTGAAATGGATAATTGGGATTACACATACAAATATAAGAGTTCATCGTTATAATTACTCCAAACTAGTAACTAATCTTCCAAGGGGAAGAAGAAGAAATAAAAAGGAAGAAGGGAGGGAGGTTCCAGAATTAATCTAAGCAACTAAGAAATAAAAGACAACTTCATAACATAAACCCTAATTAGTATTTCCCTCTTCTATATATAGGAATCTTCCCGGGGTCCCAAATGTAATTTGACATCTTCTCACATGGGTCCTCCATCTTAGTTATATTCATAACAATTCTTCCCTCCTCAATAAGAACCTTGTCCTCAAGGTTCGAGTATAGTCGTAATGAGACCACATTGTTGTCATGTTCCTCTTTAGAAGTGTTAACAACCCAAAGGGATTCTTTAAACACTTCATTAACCAAAGCAACTTTCAACAACGATCCATCATTTTACTTTTTAAACCAGAGGATGCATCCATGTCTAACAAGATTAACATCAAGGAATTGCTTGGGAGATGAAGATGGCAGAACGAAAGGACCGATATTGAACATCTTATGGAGCTTTGATCTGAGAGCATTGAGAATTGTTGGATCCAACTCCACTAAAACATTATGAATTGATGGCATTGACACCAGTAAGATCTCTGTAGTCCAAAAGGCACTCCAAGGGACAACCACTTTCTCAACCGACTTGAACCAAATCCTTCCAGTACCCAACCCAAAACCAACTTCCAGTAGCTTACATTCATTAGAGGATACCTCTTCTAAAGATGTAACCAACATTACATCTCTTCCCAATTTCAGAAACATCCAACAAACACTTGATCGTGTGTTGAGAGCAAGACCATGTCTTTAGTCCATTGGGAGCCCCACCAGCTAGCAACAGATCCAACATTGCAGAACAAGATGTCAGTAAATTTTCTGAAATAAACTCTTGAACAAGAGCATTGGCAAACTGTGGTGGTGTAAGAGAACGACAATGGTGACTCAAAGAATTCGGTACACACCCCTGTTTTGTCATGTCTCTAAGAAGTGAACTAGCAAAGTCTACCTCATTGACTACACATTTTGCTTGTATAACTTGAGAAAAAGTGAATGCAGAAGGAGAATTACCTTTCCCTAGCATTTCATAGAACACATATGGAGCAATTTTTGGACAATATCTAGCCAACATAATTTTCAACGTGTTATGTGTCCCTTCCTTTTTGTTATTTGCTGCCTGCAACTCACTTTTGACTAAATCAGCAGATGCTCAAATTTGTGAAAAGATTGCTTCTTGTAGCATTTTCATAACTTCCATCAGCTCACTGATTGCAACAATTATTTTGTCAATATCCTCAATAGTCGGTGCCTTCTGCGCAACTTCCCTCGCAGCTGCTGTAGTTCCCAAATCATCAATAATCATGTTTGATATGGTATTTGCACCCTCTAACAGTAACATTGGATCACAGAGAGGCAAATGGAAATTTTCAAGCTGGTCGACTTGCTGTTCATAGAGCATTTGCTCTTGTAAATATGGTATTGTAGCTCTTCTGTTTTGTTCACCAAGACAATCTTTCTCTCTTTCAACCTCAGGAGCAATCTTTGTAAATAAAACATCTTTTTTTACAAGCATCACTCCATCTTGGATCCAGCAGTGATCAAACTTGCGAATTTGAAATTTGAGATTAAATTGCTCGAACCAACCAGGTGTCAAGCTAACCTTGTCATCAGAAAAGATGTGGCTGCTCCTTTTTAAAATGGTTGTAACGGGATATCCTAATGTCATTAACCCATAAAAGAGTCTAATACAAGTCGCAAAGATGATCCATAAGACTACAACTGAGCAGTCATCAACCCATTCAACAATTGAGTGACCATTAGACAACTGAAGGTGGTTAAGACCAGTAAGTGGAGCTAGTCCAAAAACACTACTGTACCATTTCTCAGATTGAGGGTCATCATTCAGAACATCACAGACAGCTTACACCAATTCATGTTCACACCAGCTCTTTGATTTCTATCGTTGCTGCAAGACCATTTGGGGTTCCCTAGTCCAAATATTGTTCTTGCACATTGGTTTGTCACAAAAATATGCAATATTGGTCAGCAGAGAAGACAATAATCCCAGGCCAATTGCCACTTCGCAAAACACCTGTTGTTAGATTGATTTCGATATCAGATTTATACAACAAATCAAAAGGCACCTCATCTATGGTATTTAGCTTCTCCAACAACCCAAGCACAGTAAAACTATTGTCTCCATGGGAGGAAGCAACTGTAGTGTATGTCTTCCAGGACAACTTGAAGTTGCAAAAATATAAGTACTGGATGAAGTCATATGCATCAATATACTTCTCTAATGCACCAGAAGAAACAGCCCCGACAACATGCTTAGCAGATATGCGAAGATATTCAATATGCGTAACACTTCTAATATCTTTACACATGTCACAGAGGAAAATGACATCATGTGTGACATATACACCGGGATCAAATGGAAGTTGTAAGCATTTAATCTTATGGACCAATGTGATTCTATCCATAATAAGAATGACACTCTCAGATTCAGTGTAAGGTCTAGTTGAGTCAAGATTAAAAGAGTTCATATTTGTACCTGCCCGACATATCAACAAACACCTTGTGTGCAGTGTTCAGTGAGGATACTTCACATACATCTGAAGCATCGTTAACACTCAGAAGTGGAAAGCCATTCTAACAACCAAAAAGAAGAACTCGGTTGACTGAATACACACCCGAGTTTACCTTATCAAAGAAAGTCCCAAAAACATGCCCAGTATCAAACCAATTGCAAATGTGTAAACCCAAAGCATGTGGAAGCGAACCAATAGTTGTATGAGGGCCAAGAAATTCTGCAAAAATATCCCTCTTCGGCACTATATCCAACACCTTGCAGTCAAACTCCATGTCAAGCTTATGTCGTAGCCTTTAACTGGAAGAGTCAGTTCCTTAACTGAGAAGGACAAAGGAGAAAATTCAAGCTCGGTAGTGTCAATAGAAGCACTGAACAGAACAGAGGGATATATGTTCTTTTGTATTGTATATCCAACATCAAGAATAGGAAGTTGAGAATCCAAATGTGAATTTACGATATCAGCAATCTCGGTGTCATTATCATCGTAAGATGACTCTAGCACAGAGGTGATAGTTGTAGAATCTGAAATCTCTGGAGTATCAGTGAAGGTGGAGTCCTATTGCATCTCCTCCTGCAGTAGTGACCACACATGGCAAATCAAAGAGAGCATACGCTTGTTGTTCGCTTGTAGCGCCTTCATCGATTCAAAGAGGGCGTTGAGAAGGGTAAAGAGGCATGGAGTACGAACAATGAAAGTACCAATGTAATGAACCCATATTGTATTGAAATGGATAATTGGGATTACACGTACAAATATAAGAGTTCATCGTTATAATTACTCCAAACTAGTAACAAATCTTCCAAGGGAAGAAGAAGAAATAAAAAGGAAGAAGGGAGGGAAGTTCCAGAATTAATCTAAGCAACTAAGAAATAAAATACAACTTCATAACATAAACCCTAATTGAGTATTTCCCTCTTCTATATATAGGAATCTTCCCGGGGTCCTAAATGTATTTGACATCTTCTCACATGGGTCCTCCATCTTAGTAATATTCATAACATGGTGGGGTTGGGGGATTCGGGGGTGGGGGTGAAGATGAGGTGTGTTGGGGGTGGGAGGACACAACTAATGTGGAATGCCACTCTTGAACTTGTTTTCCCTTCTTCTACTAGGGAAGTCATTTTTCCTCATTTTTAAGGAACTTGTTTTCCTCGAGAAAATGCTTTCCACAAGCTTTGACTAACCAAACATGGGAAAAATGGAAAAAAATATTTTCCTCCTTACTAAACACACTTATTGCACGTTGTTAGTAGATGGATATTGATTTTCTGTATTCTGATATTGCTTGGATGAATGGTTATATCTGAAATGCCTTACATAGAGTGGCTCTGATGTATGTGTATTATTGGTCAGACTCGTGAACTGCTTTCTCACCTTTTACTGTTCTCGATGTGGTAATCTTGCTGCTTTCTTTCGTAGAAAAAAATGCTTCGAGTGTCCTTTAATTCTGACACTAATAAGGTTTGTATGTTTGACAGGACATCAGAAATACTGAAACAGCTGAAAGTGCTATTTGGTTCAGTCACTGCTATTCCTGCCCAAGTTTTCCTTACTGGGTACCTTATTTCTTGGACATGCTATTTCCGTAATAATTGCACATCTTAATTTAGTACATATTATCATCCACGTGAATTTGATATTCTCACTTTGTGGTCTAGTGAGATGATTTATTTTCCTCTTTATAAGGTTGATGTCTGGTGTTAGAATACAAGTTTAATTACCATCCTCAATTTTATTCTGCAATTCCTTTATCATCACTTTTTTTGTACTGGTTTCTATAACTTGAATTATTTGAATGGTATAAAATGTAAGATTGCCTTTAAAAATTGAGAGACACTCTTTGCTTTAACATATTTCTTTTGATTTTGAGATCCTGAATCTGAAATCATGTACTCCCTAATATCTCATGTATCCAAAGTAAACGGAAAAAAGTTTGTGATCCCTCTCCCGAGCTTGAAATGTTCTTATCATTGCAAGGTTGTTCCTTATAACTTCATTTTCCTTCAATGTTTTTAGAAAGCTCCCTTCTTTGATATGGAAATAACTCTAAACTTCTTCTCCAGGTTGTGTCTCCAGATACCAGACGGCCCTTCTGCTGAAGTTCAAGAAATTCTAGAGGAGTTCCTTATGGAGTGGAGATATGTTGATGGAAAGTATTATACTGTTGCAAGCATGGAAGCTGATGTACCTTACATGGAAGAATTTAGCAATCAGATTTCCCTTGGAGTGGATAAGTACCTGGAAATTATTGAGCTCTATGTGATAACCTTTTTGGGGAGGATTCTAGGAAATTTTGATCTTGCAATCTCTTGGGTTGACAAATCCCCTCTACCTGAGGAGAAGAGGCAGGTAGACAATAACCTTTCTTGCTGCATTTAATTAAATGATGGTCTCATGTGATTTTTTTTTTTCTTTTGTGCCCTCCCCTCCTCCAATTTTTGCTTGTACAGGTCTTCAATTGGAATATCTGTGTTGTTTTTCTTGGAAAGAATGTTGTTGGAATCTATATTCTTGAGGTTCTTAGCACTATGAGTTGAAGTTCCTTGCTGATTTATGGTTGAATATATAGTCTAATAAGACCTAATTTTGTGAGATTAAACTTTGTTGAAGGAGAAATATGTTTACAGAAATTGTGCAATGCAGTCCTACTGAGACACATTTGATGTGTTTTGCTAAGCGGTTGATAGTTTAGCTGTATTCTGACTAACTTATAACTTGGGATTTTAAAGATTATTTCTCTATATTCCAGGATCTTTTGAGGCGGTTGCACTCCATGAATACTTTAAAGCTTGGCAGTTCGTCGCAGTCCTCGGCATTACCTCTCCAAATAGATGAATGTACAACTGATTCCACTTCCCTGATTGAAGAAAAATCATGCAATGGAACAGCAAATATTTTGGAACACAAAGACCAGTCTAAGGGAGAGAACACCACGAAACAATCAATTCTGGAGTTTTCTAGACGGAGAACTCCATTTTGGTGGTTTCGTACAGGCACTTTGAAGTTTGGAAGCAGTCGCTTGGTTTTATCAAATGGAAGCATCTTTCTTGGTTTTTTGGTGGCACTTGTTTACTATATTGCTCGGAGAAAACAAGCCTCTTTATGGAGGTAATGTAGTCTTACTGCCAAGATAAAGAAGAATTTACTCTTATTATGATTTTCTTCATCTTATAGCTGTGGTAGACCCATATTATTGTGTAAAATCTACCAAATTTTCTCATGACCCATGGGCAGTGTATAGGATAAAGCGAATTAGTGCACAGCTTGTGCATTGAAGGATGTTCTTCCCTTGTTAACTTAACATGCATAGTATTAGCACAGGATTTAGTGGACATATCAAATTCACTCCATTATCTTGAAACAACTGAAATTGATTCTTGATCTTCCATTTATTGTTTATGCTGGATCATAGTCAAATTCAATTTACTGTAAACAATGGATGGAAATGCACATTATATTTTATTACTGCGGCTGTGTGGCACTTATGTGAAGCTGTGTATAAAGATACATGCATATTTGAACCTAGACTTTTTAACAGAAAACATCCCTAAAGTTCAAGTACATCCTTAATGTATCTCAATTAACAAGAAACATTCTTGATGTAACAGAAAAAACCAACTTTAATCCAAAGTTAACTTTCCATCCAAACACTAACTGAAAAATAAACAAAAGATGCAATGCTCGTGATTTGCTTTTGAAACAGAAAAAATAGAATATGCCCTCTCCTCACAATTTGAGCAACTACTCTAGCTTCTTCCTCAAATTCCATAAAAATATTAGAGAAGAATCACATGATCAACTTTATTCAATCATTCAGTTCTATCCCGATAAACCTTACAGATCTAAAAACTTGCATCTTACGAGAATTCCCCAGTATAAAAATGTACTACTATCTATTAACTAACTTAAGCATTCTTTACTTGACTTGCCTGCAAAAATCGGCAGTACAAAGCGCAAAAAAGAAGAAGTTATTTATGTTCATCTGTTTCAACTTAAACTCATTGGGAATTACAACTCTAGTAATGCTGCCAAATTATCAATAAAGTTTGTCAGCTCTTTTCAAACTTCAATTTTCTGATACTTCTTTGTCTTTTTTTTTTTGTTTTGCCTAGAGAAATCTTCTACTGTAATAGTCCAATTGACTGAGTTTTTATTAAATGCTCAATGTTTTTTGCAAATTTTTGCACATTAATGTGATCTTCTTCCTGGAGTCAAACTATATAACTAATCTGATAAGCATAAATTATCATGGAGAACTTTTAGCAGATACAATCCCACACAAAAAATACACACACATACGCACATATATAAGTGCCTTTTTGAAGCAAAAACATTTTTGGTTTTCAGAAAGCTTGACCAAATAGACTACTAGCTAGCTTCTAGGGACTTCACGTTTTGTTTTTATAGACTGTATACTGCTCGAAATTGTTATTGACCGTATGAGAAAATAGGAAGACTTGAGAAGCATGGGCTTCTGCCCTTACTTTTTTGCTCAGATTTAGGTAAGAAGATAGAGCTACACTCAAATGGGTATGAAAGAACTTTCTATTTTCAGTTTCCATAGGCGAATCATGCGCTATGCATGTGTTTTTGAAATTTCCATTAGTTTTTGGATGAAAAGTCGACTCTGGACTATATTTGTTCCTTCTTTTTATACATCAGGGATGTTTCTTGTTAATTGAGAAAAATTAAGGATGTACATGAACTTTAGGACTAGTTTGGTTGGGAATAAGTTATCCCGGGATTAGTTATCCAAGGATTGTTATCCGACCCTCAATGTGGGATAAAAACAACACTACAATCCCGGAATAACTAATCCCAGGATAAGTTATCCAGCGACTTCAAGCCCCACACCATGCAAAGCGAAGCCTGGTATTTAAGTGGAGAAGGGTAGAGGGGCGGGCCCATTATCCACTGAGTTTAGAAGGTTGTGATTGGTCCAAAGGGCGGGTCACGGATTTCTCGGTTATAAAAAAAAAAAAAAAGTTATCCAACGACTTTATCCCAACCAAATATGGGATAAACTCATCCTAAAATTGATCCTGGGATTAGTTATCCCTTATCCCTCCTGCCAAACGAGCCCGTAGAGTATACTTTAGGGATGTTTTCCGTTAAAAATCTTTGGAACTAGCTTGTCAGGAAATGGAATCAGGTTTAGAAGTTATAAAACATTGTTTAGCATGTGAAATACGTCTATTAATCCATTGGGTTGGCTCTGTAATTCTAGCTTTTTGTATTGCACGTAGTCATGAGAAACATTTGTTGTTAAGGGCTTAAACTCTTGTACTAGTTACATCAGTTAAGAGTCACCTTGTTTTATTGCCATATGCACATAGGTAGCAAGTAAAACTCATTCAAGCACATGATGCAACTGCGTCTCTCTAGCAGTGTTTCATGTTACACCTGTGGATCTATGAGAATCTCATATCATAGTCAGAGCGCACCGCTGTCTGTCTTTGAAGTTTACTATCATTCAAAAACTCTAATCAAATTATAGAATGTTGTGGAGATGTTCAGTTAGGCATATTATTAATTTTTGTATCGGTTCTTTCTGCCATCTTTAAGTTTGCAAATGCTAGGCTCCTACGTGCTTTGACCTGGCTTATGTTAGACATGAATTGGTTGTCAATTACGTGATATCTGGGACTATTGTCTCACACTGACATTTTCCCCGCCTTTGATTACAGTGTTGTTAAGAGACAAGCTTCATCTACAAAGAAGGCTTTGGTTGACTTCTGGCAACTTGCATTCTCATATCAAGTGAACCCTCTTGCTGCTGTTCAACCACTCCCGCCTGCAACACGTGGAAGCCGGTGATGCACAATTTTGTTCCTCATACCAGAGCTGTTACTTGTAGATAAATAAAAGGTTACTGAGGATATTGCTACTATCATCTTAAGTAGGAGAGGAAATTGATTTTGATTATTGACAAAGATTGTTGGAAGAACCAGGTTCCTTGACACATCATTCGTGATTTCATACGTCAAACAAATACTTAAGAACCAAGTCCTTAATAACACTGTTGATTAGAAGCAGCAAGCATTGTTTGTATGCAAGTAGAAGTTCCTTTACAGTAAGGATGCAACTCCAACTCCACTTTTATTATCTCATGGTGTATGGACAAAATGGTGGAGAAATTTTACTCTGTGAATCGCATAACCAACATTACTTATGTGAGGCAGTTTAAAACTCAATATTTTCTCATTACCTTAAAATCTTTGTCAACCGTTACAAAATCTGAGAATTGAGACAATCGCTCCTTTTATTTCTTTCTTCACTGCAAAATGTATTCATATAATCTGTTTGTTTCTGTATATATACCAAGATATCAATGATGATTCACATTTCGGAGAAACTTCCTTGCCCAAAAAAAGGTATGCTCAATTTCCCCCTTTCGATTAACTCGTCTTTCTTTTTCTTGGCATTGATTGTTCTACTTGTATGTGTTTGAGAAATTGAATGAAAATGCTTTTGAGGAATTTGCATTGTTATGGGTTTAGGTTCTTTTCTTTTTATCATGGATTGTTCTGCTTTTTTTTTATTCTCTCAAGATTTTTGTGAGTGTATCTATTTGGTTGAATGAGGAATTCTGATGTTATTGAATTTTTTAAAGCATTTACTGGTGTTTGAGAAATTCCATTCAAAGAAATTGAATGAAACTGATTTTTGAGAAATTTTCTTTGTTTTCTATTGAAGGATTTAAGGGGTGATTCTGTATTTTTTGTCAAATCTTAAACATATATGTGAAGCACACAGCCCCCAAGGCCTAGCTCGAGTGGCAAAAGGTGGAGGATTTGTGGCTTAGGTCACAGGTTTAAGCCCCACACCATGCAAAGCAAAGCCCAGTATTTAAGTGGAGAAGGGTAGAGGGGTGGATCCATTATCCACCGAATTTAGAAGGCTTTGATTGGTTCAAAGGGCGGGTCACATGCGGATTTCTCGGTTATCAAAAATAAATAAATATGTGAAGCACACATTTCATAGCTCTGTGTATAGTGCCTAGAGGTAGCTTTTATTTTTTATGTTTACACGTTGAATTGACTTGTTCTTTGGGCATAGATAGTTCTAATTTTTTTTTCTCTCTCAAGATTTTTATGTGTCTATGTCTTTGGGAGAATGGAGAATTGTAACTTTACCTAAATTTTTAAAAACATTTGAGAAATTCCACTTGAAGGATATGAATGGAACTACTTTTGAGAACTTTGCATTGATTTTTTTTAGAGATTCTTATGGGTTTATTGTTCTTTTTTTATTTATTTTTTGTTAAGGAGTGATTCTAATTTTAGCTAAAATATTAATATTTACAGGCATTGAGTAATTCTGTTTTGGAGAGATTTGACCTTGAATTTCTTTTTTTCAAGCTCTTTTGTGGGTACATATTCTTGGTAGAAAGGAATTCAGGCTTTTCTATTTTTTGTTTATTAGCAAGAAAATGAACGTTTTCTTCTCGGAGGTTACATTTGCATGATCACTTCTACTAGTTGATAGGCACGCCCGTTAATGGCTACTTTTGCGTTGTGTGTGATCTTGTGCTTGGATATGAAATTGATGAAAACCTTTTACTTTGTCGAGTTTTTGGAGTTTTCAGATTTTCAACAGAGTTTGCTTAGATGGAGCATTCAGGCAAAAACAAAAGCAATGTGGTACGCATAAGTTCATGTTATCTGTTATTATTGCCTATAGTAAAATTTAAAAGTGTGATGTTGCATGGATTGACTGTTTGTTCTTGAGGAACTATTGTATTTCTAAGCTACCTTGCTTCAAGCGGCGATAAGACTATTAGGGTAAGAGAGAAGTAAGGAAGATCCATTCAAGGAGATCTTAGAATAAGAAAGAAAGATGCAAAGGTCGTAGCTACTTTTTTTACATCATGTGAAGCCTAGAAGGATATGACATATATTAACACAAGACAATATATTCACTCTAGTACTTGATGCCTCAAACCAAAGACATCTTTTTGTTCCCTTTCTTTTCGCATTTCTCTCATCTTCTTTTTTAGAGGATGTAAAGTTAGAAAGAATGAAGAACATGCTATAACTTTACGCTTGTGCACGTTAGGAAATGACTAAAATCCATCTCTAACTTTATCTTCTTCTGAGAAACAAGAATTTCTCTTAGATCACTCCCCAATGATCTTGAGAACCTAATCAACCTTGAAATCCTCAATGTTAGCAAAAAAATTGAGTACCTCTCAAATTTGCCCTATTCAGTAGGATTTCTCATTCTCTCCATGAACTAGATGTTAGTTACAACAAGATTACCGAATTACCAGATCCCATCGAATGCTTGAAGAAGCTCTAGAAGCTGAGTGTAGAAGGCAACCGCCTTGTTTCTCCTCCATTGGAGGTAGTGGAGCAAGGGTTACGTTCTGTTAAGCAATACTTGTGTGAAAAGATAAATGGAATGCATGACAAGTCCCCTAAGATACCCTTTGACCCTTTTTTTGTTTCTCGAAGTTTCGATCGGTATTGCTACTTTAGCATGTTACTAATAGCCATGAGTGATTCGGTAATGCAGTGCATATCTAGGAAAGCAGTTGATATGAAATAAATAGATTCGAGTAGAAAGGAAAGATAGATTAAAATGAACAGTTTAACTTGTATACACAAGCCGGCTATTACACTCCAGTGTAATTGTGTATATAAAGTTAAATAAGAACTCGAGTTTACCTTTATAAGATGAGAGATCGTATAAGTAGCTACTGAAGTACTGAATGAAGTCTGGGGTATTGTGAGTAATAATATTCTCATATGAGTAGTGAATTCCTTCCACATGTGAATGGATTCCTATATGAGACTTTTAAAACCTTAAAGGTAAGTTCTTGATACTCACAGGTCGCACGAACTATTTGTTTTATGAATTGCGTGTCTAGTTGATGTTGCGTTAACTTAAGTCTGTCCACCATGTGCGAATGTGGGAAATGTAAGTTTTGGATCGTGGACCGGCCTGACCCAAATTTATTGTCTGAAAAAGAGATGAGTGATAATTTAAAATAGGAGTGGGAACAGTTACACTTTCGAGAAGTTTAACCACGCGATATCTCAGTGAACGTATTGAAATCCGGTAGGAGCTGTTGACTAATGACCTAAAAAATGTGTGACATTTTAGCAACCCTTTAGATAGGTGAAAGATCCTTACTCAAATTAGGAACCCGCATCGGGGCTGATAATTGGATAGAATCTCCTTAAATAAATAAAGGGGGCGTATAAATTGGGTTATACCTATTGGAGTATCCTTACTAGTCTCATCGATTACTCAAAATTCCACTCATACACAGGAAAGGAAAGAGATTGATACTTATACCCCCCCCCCTCACTCCCCCTTTTTCAATAAATAAGCCCCGCGCTTTTCGGAGTATTTAACATAACGAATAATTCTATATTGAAAAAGTCTCAAAATTGCAAACAATTTTGATCGGTATTCAACTAATATAATCAAGTTTTTGGTTTAGATCAATCAATCCTCAATCCGGGCTCAATGACCGGAATGAATGGCTTTCTCTTGTCTCCTCATGGATCCAACTATTAGGTTCGTGGGTTTGTGGTCCGTGCCTAAAGCAGCAACTTCTTGGGAGTAGGGGCATCAAAGCTTTCCCAACCTAGTAAAAGGGCTTTGGGATAGAGGGTTTTCTGCTCTCCAACGTAGACAACCTTTTCTAAATAGATGCTTTACACTCTTCAGAAAGAGGAGTAGGAAAAAAAAACTAAACAAAAAGGGTGACATCTTCTTTTTAGATTAAAGACACTCAACAAAAGGATATTTAATTTGTGAAATATTATCTTTGCTTCCTAGTGATACAAGGAAGGATAATTATTTAGTTCGTGAATTTCATTCCGTTATAACAATCAAAGGTACACAAATCTTGTACCACATGTTGATTAATTATTACAAACATAATTTTGATTTCATGTATCTGAGATACAAATATCTGGACCTGTCAGATACATGCATTCAGGGTAGTGTTATATTTTTTTAAAAAAAGATGTGTGAACCCATGTTTAAAGTATCATATAATAATGCAATGATGATTTGATGCACTTTTCTAAGTGAGAGATATAAATTTAAATCTTATATCTATCTTGTTTTGAGTAACACTTTTTCAAGTGGTTATCAGTTACACTTTTGTCATTTCAACTAATTTTTCTTTTGTTTTTTTCCTTTATTCTTTCAAAATTTTCAAGTGTATTGCATTGAGAATTCCTAAAAAATTTAGCATTGTAAATTTTTTATATAATTAAATCAAATGTGTATATTAAAATTTAAAGCTAGTAGTATTATATATTTTGAACCTATAATTTTTATAGTTCTTATTACGAACTAAAAGTCAAAACGATTAAATTTATATTTAAGATACATTTTTTCGTAATCGTGCATCCATCTAGCCGAAATCCCGGATACGCCTCTGCTGACATGAATGATAATTTTTAAAACTCAAAAAAAGACAAATATTAGGTCCTAAACTAATAAAATTTGTGTTGTTTGCCTTTTTTTTTTATGGCCCAGCTAAATATAAATTATCCTAAACACATAATGCCAGAAAATGCCCTTTATGACCCAAACATGCACATTAATGACCTCTTGTCTGCTTAGAATCATTCAATCGTATTATTAAGTAAAATACATACCAACAAAGAGCATGTAAAATTTGAAACTAATTTAATTTAAACTTCATGTTTACCCTAGAGATAGGTTTTTATTGTCACATAAATATTATGAAATATTCAAAATCATAAATTTTAATGGGTTTACAATAACACAAGTTTTATGACATATGATGATTTCTTTTTTAAAAAGAATTCTTAAACTTCTACAGTACTCTTTTTTTCCTGCCCCACCGAGAAGGATCAATATTATTCTCACTTTTCCTTCGGCGTAACTCAAACTCTCAACATTTTGATAATAGAGGTGCTCCACCTCTTAAGCAAGTCTCACTTGTCTTAAATTTCTAATCCATTATAACTTTGACACATAAATTAAAATAGAAAAATAAAAAATTAATTTCCTTCATATTTATCACCGGAGGTGTATCAATGATTTCGAGATGATGGGTGCACTATTATAAAAAGGTGGATCCAATCGGTTTGACATTTAGATTGTTATCATTGAAAACAGTTAAAAAATTAAAATTATAGGTTCAAAATTGAAATGCTTAATTAAAACGCCAAAAGCAATCAATAATCACTTAGAGAGGTGTTACCTAATTTTAGAAAGAAAAATAAAAAAAGATATAAATTTTAAATTTCTAACCTTTTAAGAGGTGCAACCAATCATCGTCGCATTATATGATACTTCGAGTGTTGGTTAACACACCTATATTTAACAAAAAAAATATATAACACTATTATGTATAATTTCAAAAGGAAAACATGAATTCACGTGAACCCAATGACCCTCTCTGCATACGGCTCTATAATTATCGCCATGTAAATATACAAATAAAGTTTAAAACGCTTCAAATAAGATACTTTACAGTCCACCTCAAAAAAATTTGTTATATTAGTCAAGTATTATTATCCACAATCAAAACCTTTTATATTGAAAATGGATAATAATGATATGGTTCTTAAAAGATAAGAATCCACCGTTATCTTTGAAAAAAATATTTTAATATATGCACAAAGAAAAGTAAACACAATTGTGATGTAAAATTATAAAAAAAGTCAAGAATGAGGGTGTAGATAAATAGGATAGGAAAGGACAGTACGGATAAATACGTACACTACAAGAAAAAATTATGATATGGATATGTTATATAATTTAAGAAAAATTACATAAATGCATGATTTAAGATATCAAAATCTTTAAAATTCTCTGTTATTAAAAAAATTATAAAAATCTTCTCTCAGATATATCCACCCTTTGAATACATTCCTCACATTAAGTAACGCATCATTTGAGCGGACATCCAAAAATGTATGCGAGAGCAATGAAAAAATTGACAATTTTCATAAAATTTTAAAAATAATATATTTTATTAAAATTTTATAATTTTAAATTAAACGACTGTAGCTCTTAAATTTTATGATTTTAAATTTACCATAAAAAAATATTGAAAATAAAAAACTCATCAAATATTTTTTTTAAAATACGATACTCTTTATAAAACAAAAATCAACACATTAAGTACAACAAAAAAGGACACCGTATTTGACATTAACTACTCTTTTAAAGTCAAACCTCTTTTTTAATTGCAAAGCAAATCGTGCCCGTGATTATCGGTCAAATACTTTTACTCCCGCCGTTCAATAATATTTGTCTAATTTAAAAAAATAAAAGATAATTTATTTTTTTGTATCTATTTTACTTTTGCTATTAAACACTATTTATCATCTAAATAAAGTTAAAGGATAATATAATAATATTATCCATATTATTTATTATTTTTTAAAGGATATGTCAAGTCAATAATGAATCATTATTGTTGGAGAGAGGAGTATATTTTAATTTAATTGATAAAAGTAATCGTTGGGGAGCTTATCAAATGATGGAACTTGTCTGTATTTGATATTTTTCCAAAAAAGAGGTAAATAATTATTTCCTCCATTTGATTTAATATGTTAAAATTATTTTTCTAATCATATAAAGTAATGTAGAAGAATTATACATGTTGGCCAATTGAATTAAAATATGTTGCTTCCTTCCTTCCCTATTCTATGGATCAACTCTAGGTAAGAAAGTCACAATTTTATGTCTCTCCCATTATATAAAGAGAAAAATATCAATTTAAATATTAGTTATTGTTATAAGCTAAAGTTAAAAGTAGAAATTAGAAAAAACGAAAAAAAATAGACAACCCATATGGAGAGCAAGAGAGAACTTTTTTTTTCAAGTATTTATAAGTGTGTTTGGTATCATATCTCATGCCTTTATTTATACAGCTACATAGAAGTAAAATTATAAAAAAGATGTCCTAAATAAGACAATACTCATTGACATCATGGGAAAAGGTCGTGGCCTCGTGGGTGAGGTTCTAGATGTTAGTATGTTACGATATATTATTAACTATGTGTTTTGATATAGTATTATTTATTTAATAATTATTTTATTTGTTTAATTAATTCAATAAAATATTACATTAAATAGATCATTTGATATATATATCCTCAAGTGATAAAGTAGATGTTTTACTATAGAGTTTAAACTTATATACAAAAGATTAAATTAACGATTCTTATAAGCTAAGTACTAAAAGATTATCTATTATGCAATACCAACAATTGCTTACCAAAATATTAGGGAGGATCAACTATTGGACCATTAAATTTCTATTCTATGTAGGAAGAGAGTTTTTGATTGATATTGTGTTGTGCTCAATTCAAGTTTATTGGTCTCAAATCTTTGTTCAACCAACAAAAGTCATAAAATTTATCCATATGTCACGTCTATTTTTATTCTATACAACAATAATAAGATAAAACTAAGTAATTTTGTATTCTGATATCATAATCTTTAGCATTTTTTGTAATAATAATTTTATATTTTAAGGTTCAAATTTAAAATCTCTTATAAGGTAAAAATATTCTTACCATTCCACTATACAACTCGTTGGTCATTGTATTATCATATCACGATTCATAAAACATGTATTATTATTTAGTTCCACAACAATTTGTGTCGTAATTTGTGTATTGAAAATTTTTAATAGCTTAATTAATTAATTATATGAATTTTTACTTTATTTATGAGTTTAATTCTCCATCTTGTAATCCTCATTTTCTGCTACCCCTAACATTTTAAAAAAATAGAAATGTAACCGATTTATCAAACAATTCCTTAAATTTAAAAGAGCCCAAGGAGCAAGTTTCTTCATTGAATTCTTTAAAAATCCACAAATCAACATGTGCAGCATAACTCCTTACCAAATTAAAAAACAATCAATAGTAGTATTTTAATTGTAACCATGAATTGAGAATTTAAGTAGGCGTTCAAATGTGTGATTTTATCTTGTGATTTAAAATTATGAGATGAAATTAGTGTTTATATAAGTGATTTCATCTCAGGATGAAATTCCAAAATTTTTAAAAAGCTTATTTGAGAATTTCATATTTTTTAAATATAAAAATTAGTTCACAAGTAGGAGTGTACATGATCGGGTTGGTTCGGGTTTCTCAAAAATCAAACCAAATCATTTGTGTAAAAAAAATAAATTTATAAACAAACCAAACTAATAAAACTCGTGTTTTTTTGGGTTTTTCAACCTCGGTTGGTTCGGGTTTTTTCAAATATCAAACCGAACCATTGTGTCGAATTTTAAAATTTTTAAATCAAATCAAACTAATAAACCTCAAAAAATTTCAGGTTTTTGGATTTTTCTGGTAAAGTATGCATACAAACATATAATTTAACTTGTGCTCCAAATATTTCTTTAGTCCAATCAAAATACAACTATCTAAAGTGTTTCTTAAGAAAATAACACAAAATATGAGATGAGTGGTGACACTAAAATATTCAATAAAAAATAATTATGAAATCATCATATAAAATAAATATTGCAAAATCATAATGAAAATGATCATAACTTAAAAGTACTAAATCTTGCTAAAATAAGTCTAATAAGTATTAGTTACATGATTAAACATTAAGAAAAAATTAAAATTAGATTATGTATTTTAAATGTCTAAACCAATGTAAAACTAAAGAACAAATATTCAACATTATTGTCATTCTTAGTGTTGAATTAATTTATTTTGTTAGCACAATATTGATTTGATTTCGAATTGAGCTTTATTAGAGTTACTAATATCTATGGACTATAACCTTTATTGGATCATTCAAAATTTTAAGTCTCAAAAAACTTTAAAAAATTAAAATATAAAAATTATGAAAACGTATAAGTAATATTTAGAAATTACATCAAAGTAAATGCTTTTATGTATAAAATAAATTTTAAAAATTATATATATAATGTCGGATTGGTTTGGCCTCGGGTTGACTTTTTAAAGTTAAAACCTAACCAACCCAAGTATAATCGGGTATTTTTTTTCCAAGTCAAACCAAACCATTAGTCGGGGTTTTTTTCGGTTTGACTCGATTTGCGGTTTAATTCGATTTTAGATTCGATTTTGTACACCCCTATCCACAAGTTTATATTTTGTGAAAAAACACCCAACATTTTGTATGTAAATAAAATTTATAATTAATATGATTGCCCTTAAAAACCTTTAAACCATGCACCATTAAGGAACATGAGTTCAATAAAAAAGTAAAGTGTAGTACAGTATTATTCATGTTCAATATTTACTTTTAATTAAAATATCGATCAATAAATGTTGCAATTTTAATAGTTTTCACAATTTATGCGGTTTTTATATTTATGAGCAAAAAGTATAATTTAAAAATTCAAATTACATCTCAAACAAAACTTTAATTTAATTTCACATAATTTCATCTCACCTGACCAAACATATTTTTAATATTAGTTGATTGATTGTATAGACACTCATCAAGACCTCGATGAGAGTTCAAATTTCACCTTGTGTTTCTTCCTCATTTCTCTTTTTTTTTTCTACCCTCACTTTAAGTATAACTAAAAATGAAAAATTGTTCCCTCAAAATTTAGTGCTAAGCATATAATGTCTATCACTTACAAAAACGTTTTGTTTTTAAAAAACGTTTTTAAAATGATCATGTCTCTTAGCCGTACTTTTTCTTAAAACAACAAAAAAAAAGTCAATGCTTTTTAAAAATGACAAAAAAGAAGAAAAGTCGTATCACATTATCCTTTTATTTTGGAAAATTTAAAAAACAATAAATAAATATTGTATAAACGACAGAGTTTGATTCTTTTCCTAAAATAACTTGTATGACATAAAATCCAAATTATCATTAATATAAATAAGAAAAAAATACTATCCCATTTTTTCTCCTCTCCATTCCCTTCAAGTGTTTGTGTCACCACACACAAGTAACGACCCCTCAATTTGTCAATAAACAAATAAGAGGAGAAGTTAATTAACAAAGGAAGAAGAAGATTATGAAATTTCAATGATGATTTGTGTTAGGATTAAGAGATGAAGATGAGAATGGAATTAGTTGAACCACGACGACGACAACAACAACGACAAGAAGAAAAAGGAGCATTTGAGAGGAAGAGTAGTAGGGG
>JAJOOO010003153.1:0-24017 GCA_029582685.1 Solanum piurae | reverse complement strand
TCAGTCTACGGACCGTCAATGGGCGTCGTGGTTCCACACTTGGTCAGATTCCCTGATTTGTCCTCAACACATTCCTGCTGTTCTACGGTCATCACCTATGGACCGTGAATGGACTTACGGTCCGTAGATGACCTCCGTGGATGCCCTTTTTCAGCATTTCTTTCAGCTATCTCTAAGTTTCCGCGCCTGAACATTTTTCCTGCAAAACATGATAAAACACATAAAAACCAATATAAAATGGCTCTAGACACACACAAATTGTAAGTGAAATGTATTAGAAATACCGTAAACTCACGGTATATCATTGAGTAAAGCCAAGTTAAGTGTTCCTTTAAGATTCCTTTCAATCTTATGTTATGTTTAGTTTTTCCCTCGCATACTCGTACATTCCATGTACTAATGCCATTTGACCTGCATCATTTTATGATGCAGACACAGGTAATCAGGATCAACATCCAGGGCCCTGTTGATCCAGTTGAGCACTCAGAGTCAGTTGTTGAGCCTCCTCGCTTTCAGAGGACCCCTTTTATTACTTTTAGTAGGTTTAGTTCATTAGGTTGCCGTGGGTCTTGTCCCAACATCCATCTCAGTTGTTTAGAGGTTTCATAGACAGTCAAATATTAGTTCTTAAGTTTTCTATCTCCTGTTTTATTGGTTGAGACTTGAAATTCCATTTTGGCTAAGTTTAATATTTCTTAAAGACATTTGCATGAGTATCCTTTGAGACTATTTCTTGTGTTTAAGTCTTTCGCTGAGTAAGTAAGCAAGACCAAGGGTTCGCTTGTGGCCAACAATGGTTCTGGTGCCGACCATGTCCAGGGTGTAAGCTCGGGGCGTGACAAGCTTGGTATCAGAGCATAGAGTTCAAGAGTCCTAAGAAGTATATGTAGCCATGTCTGTAGAGTCCTAGTTATCAGTGTAAAGCGCGCCACATTTATAATTAGGAGGCTGCGACGCTTAGGAAATTATGTCACTTCTTTCACAGTCATTTTGTGCGATAGAGTTAATCTCTATAAAGTCTCTTTATAATTAATGATTGAGCGTGTTTTTAAGTTAATCATGCCTCTACAAAGAGCTGTCCGAGGTCGTCCTGCTTGGAGGAATGTTGAGGACCAAGGGGTATCAAATGCACCAGAAGTGCAACCTCAAGGAGAAGTTATGAATGTTGAGTTCAGGGAAATGATTTGAATGTTAAGCCAAGATGTGACTAACCAGGTTGGGCAACAAAGAGGAGCTAGACATGAAGTGGCTAATACTTCGAGGATTCGAGAGTTCTTGAAGATGAATCCTCCAAGTTTCACTGGTTTAAGCACTATTGATGATCCATATAATTTTATTGAGGAGCTGCAAAAGGTGTTTGAGGTCATGCACGTTGCTGATGCTGATCGAGTTGAACTAGATGCATATCAACTGAAGAATGTTTCTAGGACTTGGTTTGACTATTGGAAGAAGGGTAGAGCTGAGGGAGCACCACCTGCGAGTTGGGCTTGTTTTGAGGAGGCCTTCTTGGGGTATTTGTTTCCCCGATAAATGAAAGAGGCTAAGTTATGAGAGTTCCTCACATTTAAGAAGGATTCTTTGAGCGTTCATGAGTATGTGTTGAAGTTCACCCAACTATCCCGTTATACTCTGTTGATGGTTGCGGACATGAGAAGTAGAATGAGTCTGTTTGTTGTTGGGCTGTCTCGTCTGTCGCGTAAGGAAGGTGAGGGTGCGATGCTAATAACTGACATGGATATATCAAGGTTGATGGTATATGTGCAGCGGGTTGAGGAAGATAAGTTGAGGGATAGGGAGGAATTCAGAAATAAAAAGGCTAAGACGTCAGGAATGAGATCGGGCAGCAAAGAAATAATGCTAACGGGTCTTCTTTCCAACAAAAGCAAAAGGGACCTGCTTCATTATCTGCTAGTGCACCTGCACCCAAAAACAAAGGTGAGTTCAATAGTCAGAATTTGAAGCACTTCAGGGGTAGACCTCCTCAATCTCAGGGTAGTGTGGCACAAAGAGGTAATTGGGATCCTGCATGTGCTAAATGTGGTAGAACCCGCCCAGTTAAGTGTCACGATGGCTCCACAGGTTGTTTCAAGTGTGGACAAGAGGGTCACTTCATGAAAGAGTACCCTAAGAACCACCAAGGTAATGGGAATCAGGATAATAAAGTCCAATCTTCATCAGTTGCTCCATCAGACAGGGCTGCACCTAAAGGATCTACTTCCGGTACTGGCGGAGGAGCAAATCTCCTATATGCTATCACCAGTCGTCAAGAGAAAGAGAATTCTCCAAATGTTGTCACTGGTATGATCAAAGTATTTTCTCTTGATGTTTATGCTTTGCTAGACCCAGGAGCAAGTTTATCTTTTGTGACTCCTTATGTTGCAAATAATTTAATTGTTCTTCCTGAGAAAATTTGTGAACCCTTTTGTCTTTCTACACCTGTTGGGGAGTCTATTCTAGCTGAGCGAGTATATTGTGATTGTGTCATTTCCATCAATCACAAGAACACCATGACTGCTTTAGTTGAGTTAGACATGGTAGATTGTGATGTCATTCTTGGTATGGACTGACTTTATACCTGTTATGCCTCTATTGATTGTAGAACTCGAGTTGTCAAGTTCTAAATTCCTAATGAGCCAGTCATAAAGTGGAGTAGTAGTTCAATAGTGCGTAAGGGTCATTTCATTTCATACCTTAAGGTGAGAAAGTTAGTTTCCAAGGGTTGTGTCTATCACTTACTCAGAGTTAATGACTCTAGTGTTTAGATATCTCCTATTGAGTCAGTTCCAATTGTGAGTGAGTTTGTAGAAGTCTTTCCTGATGATCTACCCGGAGTCCCTCTTGAGAGAGAAATAGACTTCGGCACATACATTCCTCCCGATACTCATCCTATCTCTATTTCGCCATATAGAATGGCACCAATAGAGTTGAAAGAGCTTAAAGAACAGTTGAAAGATATCCTTGATAAGGGTTTTATTCGACCAAGTGTCTCACCTTGGGGTGCTCCGATCTTATTTATGAGAAAGAAAGATGGTTTCCTTAGGATGTGTATAGATTACCGCCATTTGAACAAGGTTACCATAAATAATAAGTATCCGTTTTTGAGAATTGATGATTTATTTGATCAACTTCATGGTTCTTATGATTTTTCTAAGATAGACCTCAGATCTGGCTACCATAATTTGATAGTAAGGGAATGTGATATTCCAAAGACAATATTGAGGATCCGTTATGGTCATTATGAGTTCTTAGTTATGTCCTTTGGTTTTACCAATGCACCTGCAGCATTCATGGACCTTATAAATAGAGTATTCTAACCTTATTTAGATATCTTTGTTATCATATTCATTGATGATATACTAATCTATTCAAGAAATGAAGAAGATCATGCGAGTCATCTCAGAATATTTCTCTAGACTCTAAAGGATAGGGAGTTGTATGCTAAGTTCTCAAAATGTGAGTTTGGGCTTGAGTCTGTGGCATTCTTAGGCCACATTATTTCTGGTGATGGAATTAGAGTTGATACCCAGAAAATAGAGGCAATGCAGAATTGGCCTAGATCCATATCTCCAACCGATATGAGGAGTTTCTTAGAATTGGATGGATATTATAAAAGGTTCGTGGAGGGGTTCTCATCTATTTCATCCTTTTTGACCAAGTTGACTCAGAAAACAGTGAAATTTCAATGGTCTGAAGTTTGTGAGAAAAGCTTTTAGGAATTGAAAAAGAGGTTTACTACTGCCCCAGTATTGACCTTACCAGAAGGTACTCAAGGTTTTAATGTGTATTGTGCTGCGTCTAGAGTTGGTTTGGGTTGTGTGTTAATGTAGAATGGCAAAGTTATAGCTTATGCCTCCAGATAGTTGAAACTTCATGAGAAGAATTACCCATCCCATGATCTAGAATTGGTCGCCGTGGTTTTTGCTTCGAAGATATAGCGTCATTATTTTTACGGTGTTCATGTTGATGTATTCACTGATCACAAGAATCTTCAATATGTGTTTAGTCATAAGGAGCTTAATCTAAGACAAATGAGGTGGTTAGAATTACTCAAGGATTATGACATGAGTATTCTTTACCACCCAGGTAAGCCTAATATTGTTGCTGATGCCTTGAGCAGGTTATCTATGGGTAGTACCGCCCATTTTGAGGAAGATAAGAAAGAGCTACCAAAAGATGTGCACAGACTTGCACGACTAGGCATTCGACTAATGGATTCCACAGAAGGAGGAGTAGTGGTGATGAACGAGGTTGAATCATCATTAGTGTCAGAAGTAAAAGAGAAGCAACACCAAGATCCTATTTTGCTTGAATTGAAGGCAAATGTTCATAAGCAAAAAGTAATAGCTTTTGAACAAGGGGAAGACGGTGTGTTGAGATATCAAGGCAGATTGTGTGTACCAAGGGTGGATGAACTCCAACAGAGGATCATGGAAGAAGCTCATAGGTCTAGATATTCCATTCATCCGGGTTCCACAAAGATGTATCTTGACTTTAGAGAGGTTTATTGGTGGAGTGGTATGAAAATGGGAATTGCAGAGTTTGTTGCTAAGTGTCTGAATCGCCAACAAGTTAAAGTAGAGCATAAAATGCCAGGTGGTTTGGCTCAAAATATAGAACTTCCAGAATGGAAGTGGGAGATGATTAATATGGATTTCATCACAGGTTTACCAAGGTCTCGCAGGCAACATGATTCTATTTGGGTGATTGTTGATAGAATTACAAAATCAGCCCACTTTTTGCCGGTAAAGACCACCTATTCAACAGAAGATTATGCTAACTTGTATATTCAAGAGGTGGTAAGACTTTATGGAGTTTGGATCTCCATTATTTTAGACAGAGGTGCGCAATTTACTGCACAGTTTTGTAAGTCATTCCAAAAAGGCTTGAGTTCGAAGGTGAGCTTAAGTACTGCTTTTCATTCTCAGACAGATGGTCAAGAAGAGTGCACTATTCATACTTTAGAAGATATGTTGACGGCCTGTGTGATTGATTTCAAGGGAAATTGGGATGATCGCCTACCTCTCATTGAGTTTGCTTACACCAATAGTTACCACTCTAGCATCCAGATGGCTTCTTATGAAGCTCTTTATGGGAGAAGGTGCCGATCTCCTATTGGATGGTTTGAAGTTGGTGAAGCAGGGTTGATAGGACCAGATTTAGTCCATCAAGCTATGGAAAAAGTGAAAGTGATTTAAGAGAGGTTGAAAACAGTGCAGAGTCGTCAGAAATCCTACACTAATGTTAGGAGAAGGGAGTTAGAGTTTGAAGTAGATGATTGGGAATACTTGAAAGTTTCACCCATGAAGGGTGTTATGAGATTTGGTAAGAAGGGGAAGCTTAGTCCCCGGTATATTGGTCCTTACAGAATATCCAAGAGGATTGGCAATGTATCTTATTAGTTAGAGCTACCACAAGAGTTAGCAGCAGTTCATCCGATATTTCATATTTCCATGTTTAAGAAGCGCATGGGAGATCCTTCACTTATCATACCAACTAAATATATTGGGATCTAGGATAGCTTATCTTATGAGGAGATTTCGGTTCAGATTCTAGATCGTCAAGTTCGCAAGTGGAGGACTAAGGAAGTAGCATCAGTTAACGTTCTTTGGATGAACCAGTTTGTTGAGGAAGCTACTTGGGAAGCTGAAGAACATATAAAGAGGAGGTATGCACATCTCTTTGAGACCGGAGAAATTCCAGATCAAGGTACAAATTCTCTTCTTAGTACTCTTTAATTTATAAGTTGGCATGTTGTATTTGCATTGCTTGTTGGGTGTTTGAACTGAATGTTAGATGTTACACCCTTAGCCTACTAAGAGTACTCTCATTCGAGGATGAATGTTCCCAAGGGGAAGATATTGTAACATCTCGCTATTTTGAAACAACTAGAAAGAGTTAGAATTGGAAATAGTCATTTTAGGAAAGAATGAAAATCTGGAAAAATTAATTAAATTATGTTAAGTATGGGTTTTGGTCAACTTCAAATGACCATAAATCCTAGATCATGATGAGTTAGGTGTGCTTCCAGATATCGTAGGAAAGATCTTGGAATAATATTTCCAACGCCGCTGAGTTTGCGCAATTCCGAGTCTGTTCAAATAAGAAAAGTGTAATCCAGATTTTTGAAGGGTAGTTTGGTCTTTTCCTTACCAAATTACTTTATTTCATTTTTAGGAGTTTAATTAGGGTCTAAACTGAACTTGGCTAATTTACCCTTTTGAAAACTAAGTTAGGGTTTTGAGAGAAGGGGAGAAAAGATGAGAAGGAGCAAAAATCATCAAGTTCTTCAAGAATTGCTTGTGGATTTCATCAAGGGGTGATCCCTACGAGGTATGTGAAACTTTCATAACGTTGGGTTCGTTCACCAATGTGGCAAACATGTTTAATTCAGCGTGAATTCATTATAAAAAGATTGGAAGTTGAATGTTCTTGATGGGTGTTCTTGAATTGCTTTCGTTCTTGAATTTGGGTTTAGATTAAGGAGTTTCTTGTTAATAAAGTGTTGATTCTTTGAGTTTTTTAAGTTAGAGTTTTGTGTATATGTCTTGGGTATCTGATTCTGAAATGAATTTGAGAAAAGGGATCGAGTTTAATCGAATTTAGATCAGAAAATGAATTGGAAAGTTTGTCGGGTTTGTGTGGGGAGGGTTGGCGCGATGCACCCCCATAGCGCCAAGAAGGCTGGGGCAGCGCGCAGTGCGCCATTTTGGAGCCCCAGTCACTTGGGTGTTGGTGCGGCGCACCAGGAACGCACCCGAGTCGTCTGCTTCGACCCGTTTTTCATCGTATAGCCTATCTAAGTCCTTCTAAAGTGTACTAACACTTCGTATTGATTCTAACTACTTTAAATGACTTCTAAAAACTTAGAAATCATTCATAAACTTGAATCCATAAATTCAAATTCAAGAAAAGTTAAGAGCCAAGTCTAGAAAGTTCATTGAGTCTTTTCGAGAAGTCTTTTGGAAAAATGTTTTAAACTTGTTTTAAGAGTTGAGTTTGAGTTGAGTAAGAGTAAGAAATGAAGTTCATTTCTTCAAAAGAGTATATGGGAACTAAGTATTCCCAAGAGGTGAAATGTTTTCACATTTAAATAAGAAAGGGAACACCGATTTCCAAGAGAGCTTTTAAGCTAAGTTTTGAGTAATTATCTCAAACTAAAGAAAGAAGTTTTGTTTTAAAAACATATGAGCTAAGTCTATTTTTGGGTTTAATATTGAGCACCGATATGGGGATGCGAATTCATAATAACTCAAGTCTCCATAAACCATGTAGCCATCATGGGTAGTAAAAGATCATACTTTTTAGATGATTCCTTAAGTTCTTTTTATCATAGACTAGTGGATCCACTTAGTTAAGGCGTTCTATATGAAGGCAAAGTATAGGACAGTTCTGGCAGCGTGGGCAAGACGTTGTATCATCACTTAGGCTCATAGTGGTGGTTGTCGGTTAGAAAAACTCCCATAATATTGTATTACTTTATATGTAAACTGAGTTGTTATTGCATTTCTTTAACAAATTGAGTTGCTACTACTGTTTTAAATGCTTTGTATAACTGCACCATTATTGTTGTGTACATTGCATTGAGTTGAGTTTTTCATGAGTTTAGTAAAGCCAAGGTAAGTGTTCCTTTCAGATTCCTTTCAAGCTTATGTTATGTTTAGTTTTCCCCTCGCATACTCGTTCATTCCATATTATGATGCCATTTGGCCTGCATCATTTTATGATGCAGACACAGGTAATCAAGATCAGCATCCAGGGCCCCATTGATCCAATTGAGCACTCAGAGTTAGTTGGTGAGCCTCCTCACTTCTGGAGGACCCCTTTTATTGCTTTTAGTAGTTTTAGTTCATTAGGATATCGTGGGTCTTGTCCCGACATCCATCTCAGTTGTTTAGAGGCTTCATAGACAATCAAATGTTAGTTCTTGAGTTTTCTATCTCCAGTTTTATTGGTTGAGACTTGAATTGCTATTTTGGCTAAGTTTAATATTTCTTAAAGACATTTGCATGAGTATCATTTGAGACAATTTCTTGTGTTTAAGTCTTCCGCTGAGTAAGCAAGCCAGGAAAAGGGTTCGCTTGGGGCCAGCAATGGTTCTTGAGTGCCGGCCACGTCCAGGGTGTAGGCTCGAGCGTGACACTGCGTTGGGGCGCTCTGAGTGGCACTGCGAGCCAGAGCCCAAACTTCAGACCCTGATGTGGGCGCTTTGAGTGGCGCGGTTCCCCACGCCTTTTCCCCAGATTTTTCATGAATTTTCTTGTTAATTTTTCGAACCTAATTCATCTAGATTCGAATACCCAACAAAAGTATACAAGAATTTACTAAAAAACAACCTCAAATCATAGGAAAATAACTTAAGAACTCCTCAACAACTAAAAAATCAATAACCCAATAGAAACTTCAACAAAATCCATCAAGAACTCAATTACTTTACTTTCAAAAATGTAAATAAGCTGAAATAATTCATCATTGGAGCATGGGTGAACGAACCCAACGCTATGTGATCTCACATACCTCGTAGGGATTAACCCTTGGCGAAATCCGCAAACGAAACCTCAAGAACGATGATGAACCTTGGCTTTTCTTCTCTTTTCTCTTCTCCCAAAGCCCTAGCATAATTTTTAAAGCGTAAACTGAACAATATCAGTTTAGGCCCCAATTAATTTACTAAAAACGAATTACACAAATTGGGTAGGGAAAAGACAAATATACTCTTTTAAAATCCGGTAAACTTTCCTTATCTTGACAGTCCAACTTCGAACGTGCATATCACCCTTATACAATCTCGAAAATTAGAAAACTTAGTGGCGTTGGAAAGATAATTCAAAGACCTTTCATTTAATATCTTATGGCACTCCTAACTCATCTTGTACCGAGAGTTATGATCGTTTGAAGTCAACCCAAAACTTATACCTAGCAAAACTTGCCAAACTTTCCGAATTTGATCTCTCCAAAAAAATAGATTTTCTTTCTAATTCGAGTTCTTTTAAATAGGGAGGTGTTACAATATCTCCCCCTTGGGAACATTCATCCTTAAATGAGATTACTCTTAGTAGGCTAAGGGTGTAACATCTAACATTTATCTCAAACACCCAACAAGCAAATCTAACACATTCATTATATATATTAAAGTGTACTAAGAAGAGATTTAGTACCTTGATCTGGAATTTCTCTTGGCTCAAAGATACGTGTGTATCTCTTCTTCATATCCTCCTTAGCTTCCCAAGTAGCTTCCTCAACAAACTGATTTCTCCACAGAACTTTGACTGATGCTACCTTCTTGGTTCTCAACTTGAGAATCTGGAGGTCTAGAATTTGAACAAGAATCTCCTCATAAGACAAGCTATCCTTGATAACAATATCTTTGGTTAGTATAATCAGTGAAGGATGGCCCATAAACTTTTTCAACATGAAAATATGAAACACTGGATGAACTATTGCTAACCCTTGCGTTAGCTCCAACTCATAAACTACATTACCAATCCTCTTGGATATTCTGTAAGGACCAATATACCTAGGACTAAGCTTCCCCTTTTTATAAAACCTCATAACACCCTTCATGGGTGAAATCTTCAAGTATACCCAATCATCTATTTCAAACTCTAAGTCCCTTCTCTTAACATCAGTGTAGGATTTATGACGACTTTTCGCTGTTTTCAACCTTTCTTGAATAATTTTCACTTTCTCTATAGCTTGATGAACTAAGTCTGGTCCTTTCAACCAAACTTCACTAACCTCAAACTATCCAATAGGAGATCTACAACGCCTCCCATAAAGAGCCTCATACAGAGCCATTTGGATGCTAGAGTGGTAACTATTATTATACGCAAAATCAATGAGAAGTAGGTGATCATCCCAATTACCCTTGAAATCAATCACACAAGCCCTCAATATATCTTCTAAAGTCTGAATAGTGCATTCTGCTTGACCATCTGTCTGAGGATTGAAAGCAGTACATAAGTTCACCTTTGAACCCAAGACTTTCTGGAATGACTTCCAAAATTGTGCACCTCTATCTGAATTAATGGAAACTGGAACTTCATTAAGTCTTACTACTTCTTTAATGTATAACTTGGCATAATCCTCTGCTGAATGGGTAGTCTTTACCGGCAAAAAATGGGTTGATTTTGTCATTCGATCCATAATAGCCCAAATAGAATCATGTTGCCTGTGAGACCGTGGCAAATCAGTAATGAAATCCATATTGATCATCTCCCACTTCCATTCCGGAGTTCTATATTTTGAGCCATACCATCGGGCCTTTGGTGCTCTACTTTAACTTGTTTACAATTCAGGCATTTAGCAACGAACTCAGCAATACCTTTCCTTATACTATTCCACCAATATAATTCTCTCACATCACGATACATGATTAGTCCATAATTTGGACTAATTTAGGGCTTAATTCTAATAGATTTAGTGTCCTCAAATGCATATTTTTTCTCAATAACTGATATAAATCCTTGAATTTTAGGTATTTGAACTTAGGGACAAAGCATGAACACTATTAAGCAAAAAGGAACAAGGCAGCTGAAAGAATGAAGAAAAGAAGGCATGAGGATCGCCTAAACCATTTGGCGAGTTGCCGAATGGCCTTGGTCTGGCCTAATCTTACAGTGTGCCAAGCCTTGAAGGAGAAAATCAAGTCGGCGATAGAAAGAAGCAGTCGGCGAGTCACCGAACAATTCTGTGATGCAGTGCTATATAACCTAAAGTTACAAAACTTGAATTTACTGAAGGCCAATGCATAAAGGCGATGAACCAGACAAAAAGGCAGATCGTCGAGTGGATCAGCAATCCCGACTAACTGCGCCGAGTGGACCTTCCAATCACACTTTTTGACAACTATAAATACTTATTTGAATTTTTAGTTTAAAAAAGCAGTTTATGAAATTTCAGAATTACTCAATTGTAGAACTTAGTTTTTGGAGACATTTTTCCCTTAGCTTTGGAGATTTTGAAAATCCCCATTTTGAAGAAATTGGAAGTGGGTATTGAAGATTCTTCATCTTAGACGTGTGTAAAGACCATACCAATTATATCCACTTAATGGAAACACTTTTAGGTATCAATTTCTCTATCTTTACTATGTCTAGCTAAAACCCCAATTCTTGGGGTGTGATTATGTGAATATGGGTTGAATTTACTGCTGGGTATTGCTAATTGATAGTTCATTTGCTGTAAAACGGTGATTTTGTTCAGTGGTTGTATTTGAATTTAGTGGGGTTTTAGTTATAAATACAATTTAAATTTGTGTTTTTGGCTTGCTCGAGAGAGAGGTTTTAAAACCAAAACTACTGAATCGATGGTCTGTGGTTATTGGGTTGTCGTCGATTCAGCTCAAGAGAGTGAATCCTAAGCCCTCTCCCACACATTCAGCTCGAGAGAGTGAATGGACTAAGGCGAAGGCTGTGCTTCATTGCTGCTTATTGATGTTCGAGAGAAACCAATTTGATTCAGGGTCAATTGTTCGAAAGAAAGTTTACCCCCACTATAGTCTAACTTAGTTACCAATTTACAGCGATTTACAATCAATAGCAATTACCCGGTTGTTTACCTTTGCCCATAATCCTATCGCATCCAAAGAATCCCATCTCCATATTTGTATTTTCGTTTTAAGTTGTCGTTTTAGTTGATAATTGATTACAAAACCCCCTTTTGACACTTGACACTTGTGTCACCCTTTAATTTATCATGTTTTTCTTCGTAAATGTTTATAGCTATAATTGACTTGAACACATTTATGCTTTTCTATTGATTCTCAATTACGAACCGCTCCCTTGGGACTCGACCCCAACTCACTAGTTGGGTTATATTACTACTCACGATTGTTGGCACTTGAACTTGAAGTAGTGTCCTGATACATGAAATCAATACATCTTGGTAGAACCTGGATGGATAAAATATCTGAGCTATAAGCTTCCTCCATGATCCTCTCTTGAAGTTCATCCACCCTTGGTACACACAATCTATATTGATACCTCAATACACCATCTCCCCCTTGTTCAAAAGCCATTAATTTTTGCTTATGAACATTTACCTTCAATTCAAACAAAATAGGATCTTGGTCTTGTTTCTCTTTCACTTCTGACACTAATGATGATTCAGCCCCATTCATCACCACTAATCTTCCTTTGGCGGATTCCATTAGTTGAACTCCTAATCTTGCAAGTCTGTGCACATCTTTTTCTAACTCTCTCTTTTCTTTCTCAACATGGGTGGTACTACCCATAGACAACTTGCTTAAGGCATCAACAACAACATTAGCCTTACTTGGGTGATATGAAATACTCATGTCATAATACTTGAGTAACTCTAACCACCTTCTCTGTTTGAGATTAAGCTCTTTCTGACTGAACACAAACTGAAGAATCTTGTGATTGGTGAAGATATCCACATGAACACCATAAATATAGTGACTCCATAAGTTCAAAGCAAATACTATGGTAGGCAACTCTAGATCATGGGTTGGGTAATTCTTCTCATGAATTTTCAGATGTCTGGAGGCATACGCTATAACTTTACCATTATTCATTAACACACAACCCAATCCAACTCTAGACGCATCACAATATACCATATAGCCTTGCATTCCTTCTGGTAAGGTCAATACTGGGGCAGTAGTCAACCTAGTTTTCAATTCCTAAAAACTTTTCTCACAAGCTTCAGACCATTGAAACTTCACTATTTTCTGAGTCAACTTATTCAATGGGGATGAAATAAATGAGAACTTCTCGACGAACCTTCTGTAATATCCAGCCAACCCCAAGAAACTCCTAACATCAGTTAAAGATGCGGGTCTAGGCCAATTCTGCACTACCTCTATTTTTTGAGTATCAACTCTAATCCCATCATCAGAAACAATGTGGCCTATGAATGCCACAGACTCAAGCCAAAATCACACTTAGAGAACTAAGCATACAACTCTCGATCCTTTATAGTTTGGAGAACTATTATGAGATGGCTAGCATGATATTCCTCATTCCTCAAATAGATTAGAATGTCATCAATGAAAAAAATAACAAACATATCTAAATAAGGCTTGAATATTCTATTCATAAGGTCTATGAATGTTGTTGGAGCATTAGTTAAACCGAATGACATGACTAGAAACTCATAATGACCATAACAGGTCCTGAATGCTCTGTTTGGAATATCACATTCCATTACTTTCAACTGATGGATCCTTGAAGTATCAGCCACTTTCTGTCGATTTTCTCTTTGTCCAACTTGATTGGTCAAAGCTTGACTCAACATCCGGAAAGCTTCCCAAAACTCAGCATTGGTGACCTATCCTTGGGGTTGCATCTCTGGTGCATTAGGTACCCCTTGTTCATTTGGTTCAACACTCCTCCTAATGGGATCTGACAGCTCTTCGTGGAGGCATGATCTGAAAGACACGCACAAGCACGAATTAGAAGAAGCTTTTTGGAGATAAACTCTATCGCACGAGATGTGTATGAACTAAGTGAGCTAGTTCCAAAATTTTGCAGCCTCCTAATTAAAGATGTGGCGTGCTTCACACTGATAACTATGACTCTACAGACATGGCTTCATAGACTCCTTAGGACTCTTGAACTTTGTGTTCTGATACCAAGTTTGTCATGCCCTAAGCTTACACCCTGGGTGGGACTGGTACTGGAGAACCATTGCTGGCCCCAAGCAAACTCTTGGCCTGGCTTAACTCTTAGTGGAAGACTTTACTCTACAATAGAAAGTATTGAAATACAATCATAACTAAACTTTCTCAATGAATAACTTAGAATGTTTCAAAGATAAACATTCAGCTGGCCATAATTGCAACTCAAGTCTCAACATAACTAAATGGAAATTGAAAGACTCATGAACTAACAATAACTAACTGTCTATGAAGCCTCTAACCGCTGAGATGGACATCGGGAAAAGACCCACGACCACCTAATGAACTAGAATAAGTAAGCACTAAAAAGGGATCCTCCGGAAGCAAGGAGGCTCACCAATAATTCTGAAGCTTAACTGGATCAACGAAGTGCTGGATGTTGATCCTAGTTACCTGTATCTGCATCATAAAAAGATGCAGACCAAAAGGCATCACTACATTGAATGTACGAGCATGCGAGGGGAACTCAAAAGCAAGACATAAGCTTAAAAGGAACTGAAGGAACATACTTGTTCTCAAATCAACTTAACTTATTTCAATATAAGCAATAATATAAATGCAGTATAAAGAAAAACTCGTAAAATATGTGTATAACAACTCTGTGTATTGAGATATATAATAGTAACTCAGTTTGTATGCAAGGATACAATTTAAGCCCTGTTTGTATATAAAAATACAAATAACTCTGTGTATATAAGAATACAAAATATCTCTGTGGGAGTTTCTCTAACCGACCACCATCACTTATGAGCTATATGATGATACAACATTTTGCCTCACGCTGCCAGGGCCGTCCTATACCTTGTCGGCTGTATAGAACCTAAATACTAAGTGGATTCCCTAGTCTATTCTAAAAAGCACTAAGGAATCATATAAAAAGTATCACCCTTTTCGACCCATGTTGGCTACACGGTTTATGGAGACCTTTAGTTATCTGAACTAAACTGTCCCCAAATCGGTGCTCAATATTACTCCCAAAATGTAACTAGCTTATATGTTTAAAAACATAATTCTTTCTGTGATTTGAGATAATTTCTCAAAAACTAGCCGAAAGACTCTCTTGGAAATCCGTGTTTCCTCTCGTGCATAAATGTGTAAATATTTACTCTTCACTCAAAAACTATCTCAAAGGCTCTTTTGGAAATCAGTGTTTCCTTTCTTGTTTAAATGTGAAAACATTTACTCTTTGGGAATACATAGTTCCCATATACCCTTTTGAAGAAAATGAACTTCATTTGTTACTCTTCTCAACTCAAAACTCAAGTCTTAAAACAAGTTTAAAGCATTTGCAAAAGGCTTCTTGTAAAGACTCTAAGAACTCTCTAGACTTGGCTATTAACTTTCCTTGAATTTGAATTTATGGATTAAAGGTTATGATTCATGTTTATGGATGATATCATGATGTTTAGATGTACCTTAGAGTGTAGAATTCAACTATAATTCATAGGTACGATTCAAGGAAACTCAAACGGAAAGAAGTAGGAAAGGGTAGAAGACCTGGCGACCCTAGCGTGCTGAGTTGCGCCGGGCACCAGAGCCTAAACTATAGAAACTCGGTTGGGGCTCTCTGATTGGTGAGGTGCCCCAAAGCCCAAACTTCAGACCCTGATGTGGGGTCCTCTTAGTGGCGCGTCGCCCTATCCCTTTTTCTTAATTTTTTGACGAATTTTCTTGTTCGTTTTTCGACCCTAATTCATCTAGATTTGATTGGTTCCTTCCCCAAACACTTAGATTCGAATACCCAACCAAAGTATACAAGAATTTACTCAAAAACAACTTCAAATCTCATGAAGCTAACTCAAGAACTCCTCAACAACTCAACAATCAAGAACCCAATAGAAACTTCAACAAAATCTAGCATGAACTAAATTACACTACTTTCAAAAACGTAAATATGCTGAAATAAATCATGATTGGGGCGTGGGTAAACAAACCCAATGCTATGTGATCTCACATACCTAGTACTGATTAACCCTTGGTGAAATCCGCAAGTGAAACCTCAAGAACAATGATGAACCTTGGATTTTCTCCTCTTTTCCCTTCTCTCGATGCCCTAGCGTAATTTTGTAAAGCATAAACTGAACCAAATCAGTTTAGACCCCATTTAATTTATTAAAAACGAATTACACAAATTGCGTAGGGAAAAGACCAAAATACCCCTTCAAAATTTGGTTAACTTTCCTTATCTGGACAACCCATCTTTGAATGGGAATATCTCCCTCATATGAGCTCAAAACTTAGCAAACTCGGTGGCGTTAGAAAGATAATTCAAAGACCTTTCATTTGATATCTTATATCACTCCTAATTCATCCTGTACAGAGAATTATGGTCGTCTGAAGATGACCCAAAACTTATACTTAACAAAACTTGCCAAGCTTTTCAAATTTGATCTTTTCCAAAAAATGGGTTTTCATTCTAATTCTAGTTCTTTCAAATAGCGAGGTGTTACACCCTGATCGTTGGACCTTACATTTGGGGAAATGAAGACAAGAAGATGTGTTAGTACAAACATGTACCATGGATAAAAATATATAAAGTCATGTAAAAAGGGGACATTTTCATGAGCATGCAATGATCAAGTTAAAACGTAAATCTTGATGGTAGAAAACATAAGTCGTAAAACATGATCAATGCAAGTGAACATCATCTTAAAAACCTGCGTAAGATACTTCTTGAAGTAACCTTAGTTCATCTTAGCTTGCTTGTGGGAAGTATCCTTAACGACATCTAAGACCATGTGAGCTAGTAACATCAAATTCGGTGTCTGCCCACACCGAAAAGGGGTTGTCCTACTTGCCAAAGTAAGGACCATGAACTTCTAGCTTATGTGGATCTACTAGCTAATGTCTATTTAGACAATCCTATGTTGGCACATAGTTTATGGGACATGGGTAATCACCACTTGTCCACTCGGTACTAAGCTTAACTTTCACAAAATAGTTCTTAAACATATTCATCTTTGCTCTTAAAGGAACATGGTTCTTGTCATTACATGTGACATGTGTAATCACCTCTTTTCTTTAATTAGAGAGCATGGGTAATCTCGTATTGCCTCATCATTAGAATATCTCCTTATCATTGGTTCATTTTAGGTGAGACCTTTCAACCTTAACAATCCTTATTATCTGAGAAAAACTTTAACAAATCATGCTTTAAAGTGTATATGAGAAATCCATTCAACAACACAACAATAACAACATCATTGATACTTCACTCTCAAAGCATCCTTAAAACATTACATCAATTTCATAAGAACATGCTTAATTCCATAATTCACATTTCACATGGTTCAAAACCCACCTTCAATCATCAATATCTAGAAAACATGGTTTAGGCATGGGCTCATGGGATTTCATCATAAAATCATGTAATTATTTCAATTCATGCTTGATGGATCATAAAACAATCCAATAAATCCATAATTAAAGGAACACATGAAATGGAAGAAAACCATAACTCAATTAGGGAATTCTAACTTTATAAATGGGAGAATTTGGGAACTCCAGGGCTCCATTGATGAAAACTATCATACCTCAATTCCAAAAGCTTGACTTTAATGGTGTAATTAGAGACTTGGCTTGCAAACCCTAGCTTTCTTAAACTTCTAGAGAGAGAAATATTTGAGAGGAAGACTTGTTCTTCTTTTATGAATTTGAGAGAATGATTTAAATTGGGAAAATTTGGGGGTTAAAACTCTTATATAGGGGTCTTGATGAAGGGTAAAACGACATAGTCCCCATATACACTTTTGAAGAAATGAACTGCACTCTTTACTCAACTCAAAACTCAAGTCTTAAAACACGTTTAAAGCATTTGTAAAACACTTTTGAAAAGTCTTTAAGAACTCTCTAGACTTGGCTCTTAACCTTCCTTGAATTTGAATTTACGAATTCAAGGTTTTGATTCATGTTTATGGATGATATCATGATGTTTAGACGTACCTTAGAGTGTAGAAATTAACTAGAAATCATAGGTATGATTCAAGGAAACTCAAACGGAAAGAAGTAGGAAAGTGTAGAAGACGTGGCGACCCTGGCATACTGAGTGGCAGTAGGAGCCAGACCTGAAACTACAGAAGCTGGGTTGGGGCGCTCTGAGTGGCGTGGTGCCCCAGAGCCGAAATTTCAGACACTGATGTGGGGCGCTCTGAGTGGTGCGGTGCCCCACCCATTTTCCCCAGATTTTTGACAAATTTTCTTGTTCGTTTGTTGACCGTAATTCGTCGAGATTATATTGGTTCCCTCCCCAAAAACTTAGATTCGAATACCTAACCAAAGTATACAAGAATATACTCAAAAACAACCTCAAATCTCATGAAACTAACTCAAGAACTCCTCAACAACTCAACAATCAAGAACCCAATAGAAACTTCAACAAAATCCATCAAGAATTCAATTACTCTATTTTCAAGAAGGTCAATACGCTGAAATAAATCATGATTGGCGCATGGGTAAATGAACTCAACGCTATGTGATCTCACATACCTCATCATTAGAATATCTCCTTATCATTGGTTTATTTTAAGTGAGAAAACCTTTAAACCTTAAGAGCCCTTATTATGTGAGAAAACTTTTCACAAATAATGCTTTCATGCTTATATGAGAAATACTTTCAACAACACAACAATAACAACAACATTGATACTTCACTCTCAAAGCATTTTTAAAATATTTTCTTCAGTTTCATAAGAACATGCATAATTCCATAATTCACCTTTCATGGTTCAAAACCCACTTTCAATCATCAATATCTAGAAAACATGGGTTAGGCATGGGTTCATGGGAATTCATCATAAAATCATTTGATTATTTCAATTCATGCTTGATAGATCATAAAACAATTAAATAAATCCATAATTAAAAGGAACCCGTGACATGGAAGAAAAGCCTAACTCAATTTGGAAATTCTAGCTTTGTAAATTGGAGAATTTGGACTCCATGGATGAAAACTATCATACCTCAATGCCAAAAGCTTGACTTCAATGGTGGAATTGGAAACTTGGCTTGCGAACATCAACTTTCTTCAACTTCTAGAGAGAGAAGTATTTGAGAGGAAGACTTGTTCTTCTTTTATGAATTTGAGAGAACAAGTTTTAATTTGGGACATTTGGGGGTTAAACGTTTATATAAGGGTTTTGGTGAAAGGTAAAATGAAATAGTATTAGGCTAGAATAATTAGGAAAAGACACAAAAGCCTCTAAAAATTTAACTGTCGTCACCTGCGATGGCCATACAGATGGTCCGTTGGTTAAATCATGGAATGTCGTGTTCGAGCGACGTTTGGATCTAAGACGATGATTTGAAGCTTTGATCGACGGACCTCATCCATGGACCGTGGGTCCAACAATAGTCCGTTAATCCCGGCCGTGAATCTTGACTTTTGATCCTGAATTTTGTCTAAGTATGGGGCTCACTTATGAGACCCACCTACGACTAATAAATTGGATGGCGGATCGTCCTGGTGAACCGTTGAAAAAGTATTGGAACTTGACAATTTTGGAAAAACTAATTGGCCAACCACGAACCTGGTCTACGGTCCGTGGGTCATTCCACGGGCCTTGGATGGCACCATAGGAACTGGCACAACATTTCTAAAAAACTGAATTTTCTTGCCTTTTCAAATCCGAGGTGCAACAACCACAATCTGCATAGAAATCAGCAAACCTAACAATTTTACAATGCACAGTTCACAAGGCTTAACCATATAGTTCAATAGTCATAGTTTCAACAACCAACACATATCAAGTATGCCAATTCACAAGTAGCAAGTGAATCAATCACAAGTAACAAGTAATTCAGTCACAAGTATCAAAAGGCATTAAATCACATTAATGAAAACTGTTGCCGGAATCATTTCCCTTCGACACAATATCACTAGATGGAACCATTTCCCTTCGTCTTTATATCATATCACTAGCCGAAACCATTTCCCTTAGGCTTTATATCAAATTAATTTCTGGAACCATTTCCCTTTTGCTTTAAACAATTCACTAGCCGGAACCATTTCCCTCCGACTTTATATCACATCACTAGCTGAAACCATTTACCTTTGAATTTATATCAAATCACTAGCCAAAACAATTCTCCTTCGGCTTTATATCAAATCACTATGCGAAACCATTTTCCTTCGGCTTTATATCCAATCACTAGACGAAATCATTTCCCTTCGGCTTTATATCAATTCACTACCTGCAACCATTTCCTTTCAGCTTTATATCACATGTATCATCACGATGTTCAATACTCAATACAAATAAGAAACTTCACACGATAAGGAAGAGATAACAATTCAAGCAATTGAAGTCCACATTCATGCCACCAAAACATTTAATCAATCAATCACATAGGGGCCACAACAAAGCAATTCACAAAGTAGTGTGATCAATACTATGCCTTTTTCATTAATCCTCTTTTGAAAAGATTTTTCTCTAGATGCAGCTCAAAACAGAAAGAGTAGAATTCATTTGAGAGACCTTGGTTTTCTTTAAATGGTTTGTTTTATAAGTTAAGATTAATCAAGTGGAACAATGAACCCTTTCTCAATTCCATTACTCCCCAACACACACAAAATGAAAAGAAATATATTTACAAAGTTAAGAGATCACTTGCCTTAATGCAGTTAATTAATCAATCTGAAGCTTGAGTTTTATCCTTCAGAATTCTATCCAATGCCCCACGATCTATTTCAATAAAGTAACCACAATAAGGCCCCAAAAATAACAACTCCCAATTTAGACATTTGAAATAAATGGGTCAATCAACTCAAGAACCCAATTTTGGAATTGAAGTTTAACTACGGAAATCTTGACTGGAAACCATTACCCAAGGCATTTGAAAGTCATTGGTGAAAACCATTTCGAGAAAGGGATAAAACTCATTGCACCACCACAATTTTAATTTTGAACTCAAGTTCTTGAAAAATCTTGCTATCAACCAATCAAAATCTTAACTTTTGACGTTAAAATCCATAAATAATCAAAGAGAGATTTTTTTTAGAGTAACAAAAGCTTACCTAAATTATTTAGCACAAAACATATCTTCAAAATCATCTCCAAGGATTTTATCAAGCTCAAAAATGAGAAATGGGGCTTAAACTTCAAAATGGCAGGTTCTTTCAAATGTCGAAAAAGTGACCATTTGTTCGTAAAAGTGAACCCCACAAAAATCTCAGCCTTCACGATCGCGAACCGGTGTTTGCAAAAGTGAAGTTCGCGATCGCGAACAAGCCCTTCACGATCGCGATGGTCAACTGTACTTGACGTTTCGGACTCAATGGGACAATCAAAACACAAAACTGAGGTATCCATGATCCAAAACTTGTGAAAGTCACAAGGAAAAAACATGACGTCTAAAAAGGCTAAATCAAACTCGGGACATCCAAAAATTCAACCAAGATCTTACCTAGGAAAAAAATCATCCCCCTAAACCAACAACATCCTTGAAAATATGATCCGAGCATTCAAACCCCAAATATTGACCAAAGTTAACCTAAAGGTTAAAATCTCAACAATTTCTAATTTAGGACCTCAAATCCTCAAAACGACTCTGAATCTGAAACCGATGATTCACTCAAACCAGATTCTACATTTTGGGACTGATGGAATCGAGAGAATTTTATTCTGACACTCGAAACTCCAAAAGATATCGAAATCCACTTTTAAGTAACTTAGCCTTTCAAAAATAAAACTTACAAAATTCAGAACTTTTTACTCAAAGTTTGAAACCAACTGTAAAAACTTAATCATGAATAAATCGGGGCCAAAAGTCGAAGGGGAAAAATGGTACGTTCATAAAATATCCAAAAATGACTAATTGGGTCATTACTGTTCGTCAACCTTCTTTGACCAGGATCTCTTTCATCGATCCTAATCAAATAAAAAAGAAAGTAGTTGAAATCAAATTTGGGCTTGATATTTATAAAGTTAATACTTTAAGTATTTTATTTGTTAATTGGTTCAAAATAAATATTTTGCAATTTCAATGCAATTTATAAATTAGTATCTTTATTTTTTTAATTGTTAAGATTTTTATCAGTTAATTTTGAATACATTATTTTTTTCACAGTCAATTGACTATGTTGTTTATATTGTCTCAGCTTGATTAAATCTTTTTTTTTTTGCATATCATTGGTTATATTCATTACATTTGTTGAAATTCAATTTATTTGTTACATTTTCTACTATTCATTTTTTTTGCACAATCTAGAAATACATTAGAATACAAAAAAATATTGCATACACAAATGTTTTTTGGCACATGGTTTTGAGCCCACAATTTTGAGGCAATAGTATTGTACAAATGTGATTTTTTAAATTTCCTATTTCGGTCATTCCTTAGTCACAAAATTAAGGGGGTGGTGAAATTTTTTTAGAATTGGGGTGCAATTTTAAAATATTTTCACTTTACCTTTCCACTGTTCATTATCTTTCTTCAGTGACATGCTCGCCGGAGCTCCGACCAGTCACCACCCAAACAGACCCGGGATTTTGAATTAAGGGTAACAATAAGGTTTGAAAACTAAATGGTAGTGACTCAAGTTATTTTAATTGAGTGGAGGTGACAATTATGTCATTAAGGATTAATCATTTATTAGGAATGTGTGTGAGTTGTCCTTAAGTTTTTAAAATGAAACTTTGATCTATTATATTAAATGAGGGATATAATGGTAAAAGATTAAAACCACAATTTCAACTAAACAAAGAAGGGAACCCAAAACGAAAAAAAAGAAAAGAAAAACCTATCATTTCTGGAGCTTCCAACAAATGGTCGTTTTTCCCTCCTCGCTATTCTTCATGCCCCACCCTCTATGTTCTTCCTCATACACAATCACCACTAGTAAATATGGTGGCAACCAATGACAACCACTACAACCAGAACACTACCATTTCAAAACCAAATGATCTTTGTTACAACACCCAACCACCTCTCATCTCCTTGCACACATTACCGGATCTTCAACCCAACTGACCACTCAAAACCCCAAACCAGTCACCATCAAAATAGCCACTGGAGAACCATCATGAAGCAGCGAGCTTCGATATCTAGCTTTGAGAAACTAGAAGCTCGAACCTCGGTGAACTAGTCCAAGTTCCTCTAGCGCAGCCAACAACAACAACCATGAACTCCGACGAGGCTTTCCAAATCAACAACCACCAGGAGCTCCAAGCTTTAACAAGAACATCACATAGAACCAGATGCCAAACCCCCATGTACCAGCGAACACCAGTCCAGGCAGGAATTGCACCAACTCAGGTGAATCAATTCTCGGAATCACCAAGAAAAATGACTAAAATCCCAAAAATTTACCAGATTTTCTGATTTCTCCACGAACCAATGAGCTCCAACAACCAAAGGCTCGTCAGCGAAAACCAAAACCCCACTGTTGCTCACCCTTCTCTCTCAAGATAGGGATACTACCAGATCTGATAAGAAATTGACAAACTTTGGCATGGCTCCATAATCCGTGAACCACAACGTAAGCCGCGAACCTGGATCATTAGCAAATTCAGGTTCTTTATTTAATTGATTTAAATGTTGATTAATACATAAATTTGTTGTCATTTTTGTATTTGTGTTTCTAAGCTTGTTATGTTTTCTTGTTAAGATAGATTTAATTTTGTTTCTTGTAGTGAGTTATTCTCTTATTGATTTAATACTCTTTGTTGTATTTGTATCTCTATCGTGTTTAGCAATTTTGCTGCATTTTATTTTACTCACTTATGACTTTCCAATGAGTTATATTATGGGTGTGTTTGGTACGAAGAAAAATATTTTCCAGAAAATATTTTCCAATTTTCTCATGTTTGGTTGGAAATGTTTTTCAATTTTCTCATGTTTGGTTGGAAATGTTTTGGAAAATAATTTCAAATCAACTCATTGTCTTCAAATCTAAGGAAAATGACTTTCCTTCAAAAATTAAGAAAAACATTATCCTAAACTCTCCTCTAACTTCAAATTAATTTTTTTTTTTTGTTGAAAAAATAAATAAATTTAAAGCTTTTTTAAAAAAATATTATATTTTCAACTTCAATTTTAAATTTTTTAACCCCACCCTCACCCCCTACCCCCCCCCCCCACTAGCCCCTACCCTCCCCCCCTAAAAAAAATTTAAGTTTGTTTTTAAAAATATATTTCCAATTTCAAATTTTATTTTAAAAAAATTTAAGTTTTTCTTATTATCATTTGGTTGTCAATAATATTTTCTTTGTGTTGTTATTATTTGTTTTTTTTAACATATTGTTTTATCTTATCTTTGTTAATTTATGTGTATAATTTTGCGTTTAGAAATATTTTCTATTAAAATTGGCCAATGAAAAAATCCCTCAGTTAGTTTTTGAAGCCTCCCAAATTTAAAAGACGGAAAATTTAGTTGAAGTTC
>JAJOOO010003152.1:0-18111 GCA_029582685.1 Solanum piurae | reverse complement strand
AACAGGCTTGGTTTTCAATGTCTCTAAATTTTCAATGGTTGAAAATTTCTCTGTTTTGCTGATTTTCTTTGCTAGGGTAGTTTCCTATTTTGTAATTAGAAAGAATGATTTAAGGCTTTAATTTAGGCTTTGTTGTCCTTTAGTGGACATGGGCTGATCTGGGCGTTTTTTTGCCCCTTTTGTTCAATAAAAATGGGCCTGGCCTATTTTTAACTTTAAAAAAAAAAAAAAAAACCTATAAAATCGCTAAAAACTACAACAACAAAAAAATGTTGTTGCCTGGAATCGACCCCGCGACCGAAAGCTCACTTGAGCGAAATCTTGAACCCCCTGAACCATTGGGCTACTCCTTTGATATATAATCAGGTGGTTCAATTTTAAATATATACATGTACATAAAAAAATCAATCTTATATATATAGTGTAATTTTTTTATCGAGGGGGGTCGGATGACCCCCTGGAAGCACTGTACATCCGCCCCTGCTGTTGATAGTACTAGAAATACAAAAGAACTGAAAATGCAGAGCAACCCCGGAATGAAGAATACTGATGTCCAGCTTTCTGACTGGTAAGATCCAACTGGGCCTCTTTAGCACCTTCAAGTAGTCGACCAGTGAGATCAACTCCAACGATGCCAGCTAGTGTACCAGCTGTATTTGAAATTCCAGCATCGTTGGAGCATAATGGCGAAGGAATTGAAAATTGGTCTAAAGAGCAAAAATGGCATCTTCTTGTTCACGGAAGCTGCTTCTACTTCGCAAATCGCTATGCAGAGCTCTCAAACCTTATTCCTCTTCATTGACACAAAGATCATTTCTATCTATTTCTACTCATAAATATCTTCTACAACCTACAGATATTATATCCAAATCGTTACTCTCAAAAGTTTCTAGAAGCTATTATTCCCGCTCGTCACCTCTCCAAGATGCTTCTGAAGGTCCTGCTGCTATTGATTACTGGTAGCTTGACAACTTGTAGTTCCGATTACTTGCTTTTATTTGTAGTGATTATAGAATTTGCTTGAACGATTCGAGAACGGAGATTGAGTATCCTGTATCTAGAATTTCTTAATTTTCAATTTGCTTGAAACTAGTTTGATCTTAGTTGTTTTTCTGTTGCAAAATAGGGCATGCCTTAGGATGTTAGTAGACCTGAATATTAGATTGAAGAGTAGTATTGCGTGTACGGTTTGAGGATTGTTAGAAGTAGAAATAGGGACAGATGCATCTGGTGTGGAGGAAAGTGTTTTCCATGGGAAAATATTGTCTGTCCAGTGTTTTGTTGGAGAGGTGCATCACATATGGTAAGTGTACAAGGTGTAGGATAGAGTGTTAGGGTAAAGTTTTTGGTGATATTTTGGGTTGTAAAGGTCAATAACCAATGTCTAAACAACAAGAACAAACTCAGTGTAATCCCATAAGTGAGGTTTGGGGAGTGTAGGAGAAGATTATGGCCATAATAATTCCAGCATACCTTGGAGCAATATCCATGTGATTAACTGCAAAACCAGCTCTTCCTAATGCTAAGAAACCAAGAGCCATGGAGGAACAGAACAGAGCCCCGCCAGGTGTTCTAAAATCCCACTGATCCAATTTATAGCACCAGATAGACTTCTCCTACTTGTGACAACTCCTCTATACATCATATCCGTGCAATACCAAGCACAACTCTTAAGTGCAATAAGCCAAAATAGCTTTTAAGCACTTTTATAGTGTTTGGATAAAATAAAAAGTATAGTTTGAGCACTTATCTTAAGTCCATCCACACAACATAAAAAAGATTAGTTGCAAATGACATGAAAAGCAACAACATAATATTATCATCATCAGAACCATTGTTGTAGCAGCATCATCTATTCTTTTCGCAAAAAACAAAAGGACAAGCAATTGCACCATGTTCATAAAATAGCAGCAACACTACGTATCATTCACAAAACAAACAGTACTTATGTCCTTCACACAAAAAAAAAGTTGTGGCGCCATGTTTAGCCCAACCAAAATTGATAGCAACACCACATTAAGTATCAAAACAATCTTGACTTGGTCCAGAATTTGCTCTTCTAACCTGCAAGTGTACAGTGCATCAGTTTTGTATTTATAAAACAATATAATTGAGACCCAAACAATTTTTACAATTATGTGAGGAGCTATAAGTTTTTACCTGGAAGGTATTTTCCCTGTGCATTTTTTACACCATTATTACCCAACTGTAATCATTGTGTATGCACTTTGCTTTCATCCTTACTTTATCATTCTTTTTCCACTGAATGTACCTTCCTTGACTTACCTCATGACTCATGAGTTGTTACAACATTTTTGAACTCTTCCTTGCTTTCGAAAGTATATTCCAAAGCCAAAATTGGATTTTTCCCATCAGTCTTTGCATTGTGCTTCGGAAAATCAAAACTTTCATTGTCTGAATCACCATCCAAACTCTTATTGTCTTCAGAGTTCACACAATCAGGATCCCCATCTTCATCTTCATGTAAAGCTCTCTGCCATCCTCAAAACTATGTTTATAGTGTCCTTGTTTATCAACCATCACCTCATCATTGGAGAATTCATTTTCAGAATCCTCAAAATCATCTCCCGAAGATAAGTTTTCCTTTTCAAACTCTTTGTCAACAGGTCCAACAACATCTTCATTCTCTGGAATGCGACTAGTTCTGCAACCAAAATTAATTGGATCGTCCATTCCAATATAAGAGTCCAAATGCTCAAAATATAACTCCACTATTCTATCTTTGGGGATGAATTTTTTTGAGACTAATCTCCATTTGTTACCAAGCTTCTCACTTTTATGCCAAAATATTATTGAATCATTCAAGTAGCCACATAATTCGACCATCTTCTTCAAGTCAGTAAGATTGAGATTCTTCAATTCAACATAATCAAAGTAGTCAATGATACCACCAACATATTGTTTGGCTGGTTGATGTTTTATCAATCCTTTATGATAAACTTTGATACTAAAAAAAGACTCCTCGAACACAGAATCTGCAGTTAAAAGATTACATATTTAAGCCGATTAAGACCACATTCTAGATGTTACAAACCATGTATATTTTGTACACCATAATTTCTAAATATTCTTGAATACACAAACCAAAAAAAGCCAACAGTAAAAAATCAAGAAAATAGATTTTCATATCACCAAAAATAAAAAAATGAATCTTATATAAAACGATTGGAAAAATAGTACTAACAACCCTGCAAATTTTGAATACGCTCGATCCCTTGGAGTTTCTTTTGATTAACATCGTCGATTGAGTTTACAAGAAAAAAAGGTTTTTTTGTTGGAAATGTGGGAGTTGAGATTTTTTAAATTAGGTCTTAGGCCTAACTCACACCCCAAAAGGTAGCTCAATAGGAGGAGGATTGCCCAAGCCTTATAAGGAGTCCACCCATCTCATTAACCACCGATGTGGGACTTTTGTCATTCTTTAACACCCCACCTCACGCCCAGTGCATGTCCTTATAAGGCTTGGGCAATCCTCCTCCCTTTGAGCTAGCTTTTGGGGTGTGAGTTAGGCCTAAGACCTAATTTAACATGGTATCAGAGCAGGGCCCGTCTCACCCGATGTTGGGAGCCCCAAAATCAAAATTGCCCACGCACAAGATGCTAAGCACTGGGCGTGAGGTGGGATGTTAAAGAATGACAAAAGTCTCACATCGTTGGTTAATGAGATGGGTGGACTCCTTATAAGGCTTGGAAAATCCTCCTCCCTTTGAGCTAGCTTTTGGGGTGTGAGTTAGGCCTAAGACCTAATTTAACAGTTTTGTTTAAGATTTTTGTATGTCACGTGAGTTGCACATCTCTGTTAAATTTGACAGATTTTTTTTGTGTAGTTAGGGTTTTAGGGTGAAAGACTAAATTGATAAGTTTTTAACATAGATAAAGGACCTTTTCCATAAGCTGCATACATGAGGGACCAAATCAATTTAAGTCCATACATTAAGGACTAGTTTGCTCATTTTCTCCCTTTAATGCCTGTGTTTATACAACACACCTCTTGGAGTACGACCTACTAACATAGGAAATTTTCTGCGTAAAACTACTTTTTAAAAACAATTATAAATGTACTAAGCTTGTTTGATTTTGTGTGTGTGAAGGAAGAAGTACATATATATATATGTTTGTGTGCTCCCTCGATGTTTAATTAATTAATGGCATAGCTAAATATATATTTACTAGTGACAATTACAATTTAGCACTCTTTGTAAATGTTGCTAAAGCCTATAGCGACACTGAATTAGATCTAATGACAATTAACTAATGTCTGTAAAAGTTAACACTCTTTCTTAATCTGCATATTTATTACCGCTAAAAAATATTTTTGTTGTAGTGTAATTAGTCATGGTTAATGAATAATGATAGTTCTGTATTGGAAAAGTTTTTATGAGTCCCAATCTTGTAGACACGGGAAACAGACTTCATATATGTATGGCTTCTTGGTCTTCAAAAACAAACTGCCGATAGGCCCAATAAGACAGGATGCAATCCCTTAAGCAAGCTGGAGAAACTGCAGATAGGCCCAACAAGAATTTGTAACAAATTTCATGTAGTGTATTGTTTCAAATTTTTAAAAAGAAAACTACTCCACTGTATAGGCTTTCATCCCAATAATAATCGACAAATATATATATATATATATATATATAAAATACATAAATTATAATATACATTGTTATAAAGTTATATATTCTTTGTATATTAACGAATATAATTATTTTGACCAACCTCCAAATATGTAATATGGGCATATTTAAATCATATCATGGACATCGTACAATCAGTAGATCGAGATTCACGTGCATGAGGTTATTAGTAGTGTTTGAAATTGCAAACAACATTACATTTTACTAAAAAGAGATTTAAGCATTAATAATGCTTCTTTATTAATAATTTTTTTCCACATTTATTGGATAAGAGCAAAGAAAGCTCTTTTCGTCCCATATTATTTATCAAAATTACTAAAAATCCCTGTCTTAATTTATTTGTCATTTTACAGAAAATCAAGATATAATTAATTTTGTTAATCTCATTTTATCCTTAGTATTAAAAATAATACAATTAATTTTGTTAATCTCATTTTACCCTTAGTATTAAATGTTTTTTTTAGTATAAGATTAGTTTAGTCGTCTTGTTCTTGATTAAAGTATAATTTACTGGAGAGAGATAAGGGTAAATTACTAAAAATAATTTTCATTTATGTTTTTTTAAAGAATGTGTAAAAATATGAGACAACTAATATAGAAGGACAAAAATAACTGAATTTTCTAAAATAATAATTATTTTTACCAAGGTATATTTTTAATAAACACAAAAATTAAAATAAATGAGAAGGACTAGGGTAAACAATTCAAATTAAAAATTTCAAACTGCCATAATTGCCTAAAACAAATCTGAATCAATAATTGGAGTGTATCAACTATTGTCCCTACTATATATTTGATTTCATTTTTTATTAATTAGTTAGACATCGTGGATCCAACTGATGTTTAGCTCAACTAACTAGTTAAATTTGATTTTAGTTTTATATTATTATTTTTATAAAATATTTATTTTAACATAATAAAAACTTAAAAATAACACCCAAAATCTTTGTACAATCATTTTCTTCTACTTGATTATATATAAAATAAAAAAATGAATTTAAATATTCCCTCTTGTGCTATCTCAATCATGGTCTACGCCTTTTTCTCGTTGAGAACGTCGACTTCACATGCTCTTTTTTTATGACTTTTATTAATATCAATTAATAATATAATATAATCAACTTCACATGGCTCCAATTAAGTATACTACTATTACCATATTATTTTAGTGTAAAATTCAGACAATGTTTTCTTGCCAGCTAATATAAATTGCAAAGTATCTCAAATCACTAGGTAAATTATTTAGATTTACAAATCGAGTCGGTTCAACTTGACTTGATGAAAAATATTTTCTATTTTCCTCTTATTCTTAAGCTACACTTGTTATTGCAAAGAAGGAGAATGGGGAACTTTCAACTTCTCTTTGTTCTTCTATTACTATCATTCTTTTTGTCACAATGTTATGCCCAAGAATCCTTTCTACACTGTATTTCTAGTCAATTTTCTGAAAGTAACATCACAGGAGTACTTATCTATGCTCCAAAATCACCAGCATATTCATCGATTATCGAAAATGCCCAGAAAAATCCAAGATGGTTGAATTCTTCATCAGCACATCCGCTTTTAATTATTGTCCCTCGTAGAGAAAATGAACTTAAATCTGTCATTCTTTGCAGCAAAAAGTTAGACCTGCAAATTAGAGTGTTAGGTGGTGGTCATGACTATGAAGGTCTCTCTTTTCGCGCTGAATCGCGATTTATCATGATTGATATGAGTAATCTTGATGAAATCAATATTGATTTAGAGGAAGAAGTGGCCTGGATTCAAGCAGGGGCAACATTGGGACAATTATACTATGAAATTGCAAAGAAAAGCAGAGTACATGCATTTCCAGGAGGTATATGTTATACTACTGGCAGTGGTGGGCTAATTAGTGGTGGAGGATTAGGTTCTTTGATGAGAAAATTCGGGCTTGCAGCAGATAATGTTGTCGATGCTCGTGTAATGGATGTTAATGGAAGAATTCTTGACAGAAAATCAATGGGAGAAGAATTTTTTTGGGCCATAAGAGGAGGTGGAGGTTCAAGTTTTGGGATCATTCTTGCTTGGAAACTCAAGCTGGTTCATGTCCCTGAGAAGGTTTCTGTTTTCAGGGTTCATCGAATGCTCGAGAGAAATACTATAAATCTCCTCCAGCAATGGCAACATACATCATATTTACTACCTAAAGAGTTCTTTCTTAGAATGATAATGCAAAATGATGGAGAAGGAAAAGAAAAGAAAATCAAAGTCACATTTGAAGGACTATTTCTTGGGACAGTTGATGAGTTAGTTCCAATTGTTAGCGATAAATTTCCAGAGTTTAATTTGGAACACAAAGATTTCTTCCAAGAACCAGTGATAAATTGCACTGAGAGACCTTGTTTGAAGAAAGAATGTCATGAAGTTCCCTGGATCGGGTCGGTCTTGTTTTTGTACAACAAAGAAGTTGATGAATCACTTGAGGTCCTATTGGATAACAGTGTTCCTGTATATAAAAATTACTTCAAGGGAACATCTGATTTTGTGAAGACTCCGATTCCTGATAAGGGTTGGAAAATGATTGAAAGATTGTTTCTTGAAGAGGACAGGCCTATGATAATAGTAGAACCATTGGGTGGAAGGATAGATGAATTTTCAGAATCTGAACTTCCTTTCCCTCACAGAAAGGGAAATTTGTACAACATTCAGCACTTAGTGAATTGGAACGATAATAGTGAGAACGTATCGAGCAAAAAGATTGGATGGATGAGAAAATTTTACAAGGAAATGGAGCCATTTGTTGCCAATTCTCCCAGGACTGCCTATACCAATTACAGGGATCTTGATTTTGGGACTAACCAAGAAGACTATAGCTATTCGAAGGCCAAAATCTGGGGTGAAAAGTATTTCAAAGGCAACTTTGAGAGGTTAGCTAAAGTGAAGAGTATGGTTGATCCGGAGAACTTTTTCAGATACCAGCAAAGCATTCCACCTTTTGCTACTCCAGGACTGACGAATTTAATCGAAGAAGCATGGCCGAGCACTTACATTCCATCCGAATTACAGGTTTTCTGATATGAACTTCTTGCAAATGTATCCACAAAGGCAAAAGTGAGTACAGATGTACTCTGGATGGAAAATTTGAACTCGATGAGTTCAAAGTTAAGTTATTACCGTTGAATCCATTGTACTTTCAAAATTTGATATTTGTTGAATTATTAGTACGTTATTTTTTGTACATGTATATATGTTCTGGTGTCAAAAATATTGAGATAAGTCGAGTCTATAAAATCCTGGCTCCATTTCTTATCATTAATTAAAAAAAAAAAATAACGTTTGGACATTTTGAAACAGTGGATTTATTTAGATTCATTTTAGTCCCTTAAATTTCAAAATGGTGTATGAATTAACATTGAATTGAAGTACATTGAATTCATAAACTTTTATAGTACATTCAGTTACATTAAGTCCTCTAGATCAAAGTCTAACTGTTGAATTAATTCAGAAACTAATATAGTGAGTACATTCAAATTCATCTCTATAAATTGGATTATAGACTTGAGAATATTCACTTTCTTTCCCCTCAAAGCATGATAGCTCATTCTGAATCCCTTAATTATTTTAGATAGCAATTTCCTGTTTTAAAAAAATGAGAAGCTTTCAAATTCTCTCTGTTTTATTCTTTTCACTCTTTTTGGCAAAATGTTACTCCAAAAAAGAAGGTTTTCTTCATTGTCTTACCAAATACTCCCAAAAAAACGTAACGAAAAACATTTACTCCCCAAATTCTCCAACTTATTTATCTATCCTGGAATATGCCCAGAAAAATCCCAGATGGTTCAATTCTTCACATCCCATTTTCATTTCATCCCCTAAGAAAGAATCAGAAATCAGGCCTGTCATTCTTTGTAGTAAAAAAACAGGCCTAGAAATCACGATCAAAAGCTGTGGTCATGACTATGAAGGCATATCTTATCGCTCTGAATCCCCTTTTGTTATGCTCGATTTAAGCAATCTTAATAAAATCAAGATTAATTTAAAGGAAGAAACAGTTTGGGTTCAAACAGGGGCGACCATCGGCCAGCTTTACTATGCAATTGCCAAGAAAAGTAAAGTTCATGGATTTCCAGGCGGTGTATGCTTCAGTGTTGGCACTGGTGGAATGATCAGTGGTGGTGGGCTCGGTGCATTGATGAGGAAATTTGGCCTGGCAGCTGATAACGTTGTAGATGCTCGCGTAATGGATGTTAAAGGAAAAATTCTTGACAGAGAGAAAAACAAAGATTTGTTTTGGGCGATAAGAGGAGGTGGAGGAGCAAGTTTCGGTGTTATTCTAGCCTGGAAACTAAAATTGGTTCGTGTTCCAGAAAAGCTTACTGTTTTCACTATTCGTAGGAAATTAGAGGGTAACCGAAATCTCCTCCAAAAATGGGAAAACACATCACATCAACTCCCTGAAGATTTGTTCATTAGAGCTGTTGTTCAAAATCGCAGATCATCAGAAGGAAATGTTACTAAAAAATATGTTGAATTCTATTTTCAAGCACAATATGTTGGCCCTGTTGACGAATTAATTCCTCTCCTGAAACAATACTTCCCTGAGTTTAATTTGGAGCGAAAAGATTGCTACCAAGAGAATACTACTGCTCCAGCAGAGAAAGAATGTCACGAAGTCCCCCTGGATCGGATCAGTCTTACATTTATTTTTCAGAAAACCAAATGATTCACCTAAAGTTTTGCTAGAAAAGAGAACTCCAACACGGAAAAATTTCAACAAAGGGACATCTGATTTTGTGAAGACTCCAATTCCGGAAAGTGGTTGGGAAATGATAGAAAGACTGCTTTTGGAAGAAGAAAGAGTTCAAATGATAATGGAGCCATTAGGTGGGATATTAGATAAAATATCAGAATCCGAAATTCCATTCCCTCATAGAAAGGGAAATTTGTATACTATTCAGTACTTGGTGAACTGGGGCGATAACAGTGAGAGTATATCAAGCCAGAAGATAGCATGGTTGAGGAAATTTTACAAGGAAATGAAGCCATATGTTGCAAAATCTCCGAGAACGGCTTACCTGAATTACAGGGACTTTGGTTTAGGAACAAATCAAGAAGATTACAGCTATTCCAAGGCCAAAATATGGGGTGAAAAGTATTTCAAGGGGAATTTTGAGAGGCTGGCTAAAGTGAAGAGGAAGGTGGATCCAAAAAATTTCTTTAGAAGTGAACAAAGTGTACCACCTTACCATTTATCGCACTGATATAGCTGAAGAAGATTAGATTCCGCGCAAGTTAATGAACTAACTAACACTCCAAGACTAGAGAATCATGGTGACAAAAATGCTGAACAAATATTGAAAGCACATTTAAAAAAAATATTAACTCGTATACATTTACACCAAAACAATAAATACAGAACTTGTGTCTTCTATGTATTCTTAGTTTAATTTTTAATTACTAATTCGATATAAATAACAGCTGCAGTAACTTTTTAGTACTCGGGGAAGTCTTGTTAAATATATCTCTTGTATTTTAAATGTGTAAGTAATTTTTATTTTTATTTTATTATAATATATTACTATATTGAAATTGCTCATTTTTATTTTTGTTTGTTAATTCTTCCTGTTCAATATTATCTTAAGAATTCCATTATGTAAGGGTTTTAAATGTTTTTAGAAAGAAAAAAAATAGGAATAACATCTTTAAGAGTTTTGAAAGATAAAAATATTTTTCCAACAACGTAAAATTTCTTGTCATCGTATTAAAGTACATTTCCTATTTTAGAGTTTCAAAAGATCAGCAAGAAAAAGTTGGTACATTTTTCAATTATAGGGGTGAATAAAGATTTTCAATAAATATGTTCATCTCCTTTTTAAAATTTTAATTAAAATATTTATAATGGTACACCATTGTTGAATTTCGAAAATTTGTGTTGAATCATGACTTGATTGCCCAAAAAGTGTGTTGAAAACCATGAATAAGCCCCCCATTAACAAGCGTGACCAAGTGGTTATGTAACACCTGAGTTAAGTAAAATATGTGTATGAAATACTAGGCATATTTTGTGTTTACTGTTTTAGTATAAATGTAGAGTGCGAATAAGTATTTATCCTCTTAGAGCAACACATCTTTTATTTAAAACTGAAACTTGTCTGTAATATCATATTACAATTTGTGACACAAGCACTAACTGGCTTGTCTAATAATATAATATAGTATATATATATATGAGACATGTGAGTAAAAGACTCTTCAATTTGTAAAATTTCAGCTACATATTAGTAGAATAAGGTGGAATACTTTGTTCATTTCTGAAGCTGCCACTAAAATACTCTTCACTTTAGCCAGTCTCTCAAAGTTGCCACTAAAATACTTTTCACCCCATATTTTGGCCTTGGAATAGCTGTAGTCCTCTGAATTTGTCCCAAAATCAAGGTCCCTGTAGTTCAGATAAGCAGTTCTTGGAGAGTTTGCAACATATGGCTCCATTTCCTTGTAAAGTTTCCTCAGCCATCCTATCTTCTGGCTTGATATACTCTCACTGTTATCGCTCCAGTAGTTCAAGTACTGTATATTGTACAAATTCCCTTTTCTATGAGGGAATGGAATTTCAGATTCTGATATTTCATCGAATTTCGCACCCATTGGTTCAAAAATTATCTGGGGACTTTCTTCTTCCAAGAACAATCTTTCTATCATTTCCCAACCACTTTCCGGAATTGGAGTCTTCACAAAATCAGACGTCCCTTTGTTGTAACTTTTCTTTGTTGGAATACTCTTTTCTAGCAATGTTTCAGGTGAATCAGTTAGTTTTCGGAAATAGAAATATAAGATTGACTGAATCCAGGACACTTCATGGCATTCTTTCTCCGCACCAGCAGTTGTTTAAGCAATCTTTTCGCTCCAAATTGAACTCAGGGAAGTACTGTTTAAGCAGAGGAATTAACTTATCAACAACTGTGCCTGAAATGAGAATTCCACATGCTTTTTGGTATCATTTCCTGCTGAGGACACAGCATTTTGAATAATAACTCTGATTAACAAATCTTCGGGGAGTTGATGTGCTATGTTTTCCCATTTTTGAAGGAGATTTCGGCTACCCTTTAACTGAAAACAGTAAGCTTCTCTGGAATACGAACCAATTTTAGTTTCCATGCTAGAATCACACCAAAACTTGCTCCTCCACCTCCTCTTATCGCCCAAAACAAATCTTCATTCATCTTTCTGTCAAGAATTTTTCCATTCACATCCATCACACGTGCATCTACAACGTTATCAGCTGACAGGCCGAATTTTCTCATCAATGCGCCAATCCCACCACCACTGATGATTCCACCAGTGCCAATACTGAAACAGACACCACTTGGAAATGCATGAACTTTACTTTTCTTGGCAATTGCATAGTAAAGTTGGCCGAGAGTCACCCCTGTTTGAACCAAACTGTTTCTTCATTTAAATCAATATTGATTTTGTTAAGATTGCTTAAATCAAGCATAACAAACGGGGATTTAGAGTGATAAGATATGCCTTCATAGTCGTGGCCACCGCTTTTGATCTTGATTTGTAGGCCTATTTTTTTACTACAGAGAATGACAGGCATGATTTCTGATTCTTCCTTAGGGGAAGCAATGAAATTGGGATGTGAAGAATTCAACCATCTGGGATTCTTTTGGGCATATTCCAGGATAGATGAATAAATTGGGGAGCCTGGGGTGTAAATGTTTTGTGTAGTGTTGTTTTTGGAAAGACAAAGAAGAAAGTCTTCTTGTTTGGAGTAACATTTTGCCAAAAAGAGAAACAAAGAGAATTTGAATGCTACCCATTTCATTTCTTTGGAATTGAAAAATTGCTATCTAAAAGACTTAAAAGGGATTCAAAACTACAAAGAAAGAGAAATCATTGTTTGAGGGGAAAGAAGATGAATTTGTCCATAAGTAACCTTTCAAATACTCCTATTTATAAGATTAAGTGAGGGGATGTTTGATTACTGGTCAAAGTTATACAAATAATACAAAAATTAATAATACAAGTATTACATTTATTAGCTACCCATGAATTAGTAATACAGTGTAAATTATACATACTTCAATGGACTATAATAGTACTTCTGGATTTATTCAACAATTTGACTTAGACCCAAAATACGTATTTGAATGCATGGCAACTCAATGCTATTATCTCTGGTCCATGTTAAGTAGTGAATCATAGAAATATGATAAATTTCTTGAGAAAAATATTAAAAACGTAAATTAAAGGCTATTTTTCACTCACTTTTTTTAGTTATTTCTAAATTATTCTTTCAGGAAATGTGAAGTAGACAACAACCTCATTAAAAGAAAGGATAAATATATTTAAAGAAAATGTTCCAAAAAAATTCTTGAACTTTGAAAAACTCACTTATTTTAAATTATGAAAAATATTTCAAACGATTCACTTAAAATGGATTAAAGGGAGCAATTCATAAACCATTTAATATTGAAATTCAAATCAAAGGACTCAAATGAATTTAAAATAAATTATTCGTTTCAAGATATGTTCTATATCCAGGTATTCAGCTTGCAAGATTTGATCTTATCATAAATATAATACTATTTGGTTTTGGGAATCATTTCAATTAATCTTAAGGTGGTAGGTAATTTCTCCCACGTGAACATTACAAAAATGTTTTTTTTCCTCGAACCCATTATTCAGCTGGGAAGATTTGTACAGTTCCCTACATACAAAATAAATAGTGTTTTTCTTTATATGTTATTTCAAAATAAGTGATATTTTACATAAAAAATTATCTTTATTTTAATACATAAAATTTTACATTATTAAAGAATAATTTATTTCTTCAAGACATTTAATTAAAGATAAGATAGTAATGTACTTCTTATTTCTAGAACTGAGTAATTTTTTTCAAGGAATATGTTCAAGTACATTTTAAAAACAGGAGGAGTATGACACTATACTTAAACTTATGTTTCAATGACGGATCTCAAACTAATGTTTGGGTTCTAGGATTCTCTCCCAGGCCAGGACTTGATAAAATGAGAAAATAGCTAAAAGTTAGCCTAAAAAAGACATATTTTTTTATTTGCTAAATATTTAATGATATTATAACATTTTAATACTCTTTTTAAGGGTAAATTTTTTTTGAACTTCTTATGCTTCAGCCCTTTTCATATGATACTCGTCAAAATGTTATTGAAGAAGCTTCCCTGAGTGGTAAAAGATTACCGTATATGTTATTTTATTGGACTTAACTAATTTATTGTTTTGGTGTAAATATATGTGAGTTCATATTTATTCTTTGAGCAACAGTCAAAAGTTTGTTCAGCATTTATAGCACATAATACAAAATCTTGCACGGACTACACACTAAATCAATATGATAACTGATAAGGTGTTACACTTTGTTCACTTCTGAAGAAATTTTTTGGATCTACTTTACTCTTCACTTTAGCCAGCCTCTCAAAATTGCCTTTGAAATACTTTTCACCCCATATTTTGGCCTTGGAATAGCTGTAGTCCTCTTCATTTGTTCCCAAACCAAAGTCCCTGTAATTCAGATAAGCACTTCTTGGAGATTTTGCAACATATGGCTCCATTTCCTTGTACAGTTTCCTTATCCATCCTATTTTCTGGCTTGATATGATCTCACTGTTATCGTCCCAGCTCACAAAGTACTGAATAGTATACAAATTCCCCTTTCTATGAGGAAAAGGAATTTCAGATTCAGAAATTTCATACATTTTTCCACCAAATGGCTCAAAAACCATCTGAGGTCTTTCTTCTTCCCGAAACAATTTTTCTATCATTTCCCAACCGCTTTCTGGAATTGGAGTCTTCACGAAATCAGATGTTCCTTTGTTATAATTCTTGTGTGTTGGAATACTCTTTTCTAGCAAAACTTCAAGTGAATCATTTGGGTTTCTCCAAGAGAAATACAACACTGATCTGATCCAGGGAACTTCGAAGCATTCTTTCTCTGCATCAGCAGTAATATTCTCTTGGAAGCAATCTTTTCGCTCCAAATTAAACTCAGGGAAGTATTGATTGAGCAGAGGAATTAATCCGTCAACAGGCCCAATATATTGCCCCTGGAAATAGAATCCCACATGGTTTTTGGTATCATTTCCTGCTGAAAATACGCCTTTTTGAACAAACGCCCTGACAAACAAATCTTCAGGGAGTTGATGTGCAATGTTTTCCCATTTTCGGAGGAGAGTTAGGTTACCCTCTAACTCCCTACGAATCGTGAAAACAGTAACCTTTTCAGGAACCCGAACCAATTTTAGTTTCCATGCTAGAATAACACTGAAACTTGCTCCTCCACCTCCTCTTATCGCCCAAAACAAATCTTCATTCATCTTTCTGTCAAGAATTTTTCCATTCACATCCATCACACGTGCATCTACAACGTTATCAGCTGCCAGGCCGAATTTCCTCATCAATGCACCGAGCCCACCACCACTGATGATTCCACCAGTGCCAACACTGAAGCAGACACCGGCTGGAAATGCATGAACTTTACTTTTCTTGGCAATTGCATAGTAAAGCTGGCCGAGGGTCGCCCCTGTTTGAACCCAAATTGTTTCTTCCTTTAAATCAATCTTGATTTTGTTAAGATTGCTTAAATCAAGCATAACAAAAGGGGATTCAGAGCGAAAAGATATGCCTTCATAGTCGTGACCACCGCTTTTGATCTTGATTTGTAGGCCTGTTTTTTTACTACAAAGAATGACAGGCCTGATTTCTGATTCTTCCTTAGGGGAAGCAATGAAATTGGGATGTGAAGAATTCAACCATCTCGGATTCTTTTGGGCATATTCCAGGATAGATGAATAAGTTGGGGAGCTTGGGGTGTAAATGTTTTGTGTAATGTTGGTTTCAGAATATTTAGAAAGACACTGGAGAAAATCTTCTTCTTTGGAGTAGTAACATTTTGCCAAAAAGAGTGAAAAGAGCAGAACAGAGAAAATTTGAAGGCTAGCCATTTCTTATGAAAAAGGAATTAAGGGGATTCAGGATGATATATAAAGAATGAGTTACCATGCTTTGAGGGGACTGATATGAATTTCCTCATATCTATCCCAGTGATCCATTTATAGAAATAAATTTACTCATGTATATCACCATAATCTGATTTAATTTATATGAGTTAATTTCTTTCATGATCACTCAACTAATCAATTTTTATCTCATAAAGCACTTAACTTTGTTTTATAACATAAAAATCATTCAACATATAGTAATTATATCAGAAAGTCATTCAACTTTGATTTGTAATAGACAATTCGCCCAACTATTGTCATTTTAACTATGGTAGGTGAAATCATAACAGTTGAGTGATTTTTCTGAGTGACTTTATGAGACAATTACTATTAGCTTAATGATGTTTGTGTTACAAATAAAGTTGAGTACTTTTTGAAAAAAAGCGAAATCAACTTCGGTTTATAGAGATAAATTTAGTGTATCTGAATGCACTATATTTGACCCACAGGACTAATATATATTAGTTGCTGATGTAATGTATTTCAATTTATGTTAATTCATAAACCTCTTTAGAAATTTAAAGGACTAAAATGAATTTAGAATGAATGCATCGTTCCAAATGTTCATTCCCAAAAATCATAATCAAAACTCTTGTATAAATTATCTAAAGAAAAGGATGTTTATATAAATATTTGGTTTTAGGGTCTTTTTTCAATTAATCGTACGATGGTAGGTAATTAAAATTGTATTTTTTCCTAGATCCCAATATTCATTTGGGAAGACTTGTACAATGAACTATCCATAAACATATATTTTAATTAGGATTTCAATTAATGTTTGGGTTCTAGGAAGGGAAAATAAATAAATTACCTCCCAAAAGCTGTCCCGGCAATTCGATTTTACACTTCCATTTTTTGGGTATTTTTTATCCTCTAATTTTATTCAAAGTGAAATTAATTAATTTCCCTAAGCGGTGAGGTAGTAAAAAAAATAAAGTGGTTCTACCTTGCTACAGGCAAGTAATTTATGTATTTTCCCTTTTAAGAATCTCTCACACGAACCTATCACAAACACTTAAAGTTGGCATCATGACTTTTTACTTAGACATTTTAATTAAGATTTATATCATTTAAACAACTAAATTAACGTCACACTGTCATTTTGACATTTTTTGTTGACTTGGATAATTTATGGGTGTTCAAGAGACATATTGGGACAAGTTGAGGTATCTAAAAGTATATTTTCAACGTGGAGTGATTACTTGTAAATTAAGATCAAGTTAAAATGTTTACCGATGCCTTTTATTTTCATTTGCACTGATTTTTTCTTATAAAAATATATTTTCTATTAATTTAGGTTTAATAATAAACTAGTGATAATTTATATAAAAAAAAACTAGTGATTCTAACATTTTTCTTAGTTACTTTTTGTTGTAATCTATTATTATTTTTTCATCCAGTGTTCAAAGTCTACATTAGAGCCTCGATTAAATTTGGATCGCGCACTTCAGGGCCCATTTCAGGGTGGCGCTCCCAACAAGATTTTCTCTATACACAGGGCTCGAACCTGATACATCTGATTAAGGGTGAAGCAGTCTCACCACTACACCACAACCCATGTTGATTTTTTTGTTGTAATCTAACTATTTAGTTTTTGTGTATTTTATTGATCTAAACATAATTAGCTAATATTTATCATTTGTTATAAAATAATATATTGTGGATGTCCACTACATCAAAAAGTTACTCCATTACTTTCCTCCATTATGAAGATAACCATAACCTCCATAACTTCCACCTTTATAACCATTATTCTTGTAACCTTTCACTTCCATAACCTCCCCTTATATTCATGTTAATGTCATGTTTATGACTACCTTTTGTATGCCTCTATGTTACACTATAAATAGAGGCATAAGGGTTCATATTGTATACACTTGAAGATTTGTTGAATACTTGAAAGAAAGAAAGCTATATGATATTGTTCCTCTTGTCTTATATTCTTCTTGTCTCATCTTTATATTGTTCTTTTGCTCTTAAGTTTTACAACACGTTATCAGCACGATTGTTCTACTATTAGAGGATTGAAGAAAAGTAAATATAAAGAAGGTAAAAATATTTATGTTTATTTTTCTCTCGGGAACTAAGGTAAATTACTATATAATCTATTTTATATTTACTTTTGATTATGTATCATAAGTTTTCTTACCATCTCAAAATTATATGAGTCCAGCAGTTTGATCACTTATATATTTAAAAAGTAAAATTAGTTTTGTAAGTTTAATTTGTAAAGAAATTATTCTTTATGATCTTGTTTTATTAAAAGATAAGTTATTGAGTTATGTGGCATATACATATTGATTGGATTATCATTATTGGTTACTTTTGCATCTCTTTATTTTTCTTTATCTAAACATTTACTTGTTGAGTTATTAATATATTATTTGTACTAACAAAGTTTGTTTTGTGGTTATTTTAAAATGGTTAATAAATTATGTTAATCTTCGTAACAA